>JH153147.1:28774-40844 GCA_000226015.1 Mnemiopsis leidyi
GATATTACTTCTTTTCGATGTTTAATGGACAATGCTGACTTTAAAAGATGGTCACGCTACACTCAAGTTTTGGGTTTTGGTAAATTATATCACCCCTTTTTGGTTTAAAACGAGCTGAGTCCGAAAAACTAACTTTTTATGCACTTTTTGTCTTTTGATAATTATCCCACGGTTTGTGACGTTACAAGGGCGTGGCCTTATATCATTTCAGATAAAACCTCAAAAAATATGTACTTCAAACTTTTATCTACCTCAGTATAAGTCGCTTTAGCCTTAGGCCATATCATTTGTGATTCTGATTCAACTTATTCTTGTAGATTGCCGAAATTTGACCCCAATTTCAGTGAAAAAAGTTCCTCTTTGAGTGCTATTGACCCAGGATGATAAAATGAGATAATTAAGAGTTTGAGGGCATCATTTAAAAACTATATTAAAGCAATAACCAGAAAAAAGTTCGGCACATAATACGTCTCAACCAACAAAATTTACCGGTAATAATTTGGTATTTTTATCGTTTTTCTTGAAATTTTCCCACGGTTGATGACGTCACCGGGGAGTGGTCTTTCAATATTTTTGCACAAAACCTAAACGAATACACAATTCAAACTATCATCTATTGGACGTTGTGTAGTTTTAGACTCAACCATTCGTCATTTCAAATCTGTAGGATCCCCCAATGGCAATTTCTCGATTTTTGATGTAAAATTTGGTAAAAAACACTTATCTTTGTCTGCGATTATCTCGATAATGCAATAAGATAATCGACTTTTGGACGGTAGCATTCAAAAGTAAAAATGATTGTCTTTCCGCAGTGTTGTCTCAGATTTTTGCTTAAGTCGCATCTTAAACCCGTTAAGTTAAGTTTTAAAAATTTGGTTTTTCTAACTTGTTTTTGTAAATTTTCCCACAATTGATGACTTCACTGAGGCGTGGTCATACACTATTTTGACATGAAACTTCAACTCAAGTATACCTCAAACGATTGTCTTTTACCCAATATTTAGTTTTGAGCTCTATCATTGGAGGTAACTGAATTACGCAGTTTAAAAGATAGCAGATATTTCGCTATCTATCTATATGTCACCCGACAATTTCTCAAAAAAGAGGGGTTCCAGAAAACCCCCTTCCCGATACCCGTTGAACTTGAAATTTTTTTTGCCATCGGTTTGGACAACTTCATGATGATTTGCAAAGTTTCAAGTCTCTAGGTCAATTTTAACATAGTCTACGAGGCCTCTGAAGCGCTGGCGACCTTTAAGGTCATATTGCGCTACACGCGCTAAATTTTTTGCAGTGGCTGTAGCCTAACGGGCTCGGGCTGCTGCATTCAGCAGCAGCCCTCGCCCGTTTCTAGGGTATGCTAACGGCCTTCGGCCAATTCGAAGAAAATAAAGAAAAAAGACGGTCGCGCTTGCCAGCGCTGTGATAATTAAACGATTTTTTTAAATGATTATATTGTATTATATAATACTCTGTATCATTTGTGTTCTTAATATTTAATGGACATTCCTACTATTCAACTGCTTGTGTCGGCAGTTCTGTTTTAACTGTATACAACATTTCAATTATCATTAAAGTGATCAAATAAAAATCATTGTTCATACTGACCATACTTTTAAGGGGTATAACTTTTTCGAATTGAGTTTTAGCATGCCGAAAGAATACTAGTGTTGCCAGATGTGGGAATGTTTGAGGTGCAAACTTACGAACAGAGGCACCCTTATATTAGCTGGTGCACGAGAAAAAAGATGGAAAGATGGCCTATGGCATCGAATGGTGGAATGTGAGGAGTGAACTTTCCATTGAGAAGGACCGTTCAGTCTGCGCCCACACAAGGGGAAAAACGGTTCTCCGGCCAGCTGTCCCTGCTGGAACAGATGAACGATCTTCATCAACTCCCATGAAGAAACAGAAAGTATGGAAAGCATCTGATTTGAGTGTGCAGACGATGGAAAGAATGATGAATGCTGCGACTGTAGACTGTATAGATGAAGGAAAAAACAAGCTGGAGGTTTTTCTGAAAGCTTCGCAGTCTGACTCATCCCGTTCTGGGATAACGATTTCAGATACCAAGACGTCGACTTTGGTGGAGAACGAATCTGGATCAGAAGACGACTTCTCAGATGAGGATACAGAAAGTAACGCCTTTGATGAAAAGAGTGACCCTAATATGATTTCAACTAAAAGGTATGGGAAGCTCCATTTTAGAGCTGCAGAGACTTTATTGCTGAATGGAGGTAGAAGTAGCATCGGAACAAAATCACGGAAAGCGAGATTCACAAGTGATGCATACACGGGGATAACCTCAGATATCATGGCGTACAGACAGCCTTTTTGTGGCTGTGCTGACGCTTTGCGGATCGGGATGGTTACAACTTTACCCAGACACGACAATTCGGCAAAGTTGGAGAAAGGGAAAATCTCTTACATTTCGATCGGACACGCAGCTCTAAAATTTCACTGCAAGGTGCACTCAGTAATGAGGAGTACAGTCAGTCCTGTTGTATGGATTTCTGTATCTGACTGTTATATTAGATGTACTGGACCGTAGAAAATTGGAAGGTGATGTTAATTGTAACACAGCCAGGGTTCTTAGTGCTGTGATTATTTGACTGTAATTCAGATTGTTTTGATTTTTAAGTTTCGTGGTGAAGCGATACTCATAGTTTTTCAGGCATGCTTATTATGCCCAAACTTTCAATATGCTACCAGTTATACCGTCCAATTGTAGATTGATTTATAATGATTGATATTCTATGTCCATTAAGTCGAAATTATCATTGTTAAAGGAAAAAAATGGTTTAAAAAATTGTAAACTTTTGGGAACTTTTGGGAATTTTTCAAAAATTTTTTTCAAATTCGCAATGATTTTTATTCCCAAAAGTTCCCAAAAGTTCCCAAAAGTTCACCATTGGAACCCCCCCGCCTGAATGTAAAATTGCAATGTTTGTATAGTTGATACGGGGTAAAAGTGTAACATACCACAAATAGTTTTGGTGTAAAAGTGTAACATACCACAAATAGTTTTGTTGGAGTTAGCTAAATAACCAGCTATACAGGAAGTGCAGGAGTCAGCTCCCTTCGTACTGATAGTGTTCCCAACACACACCTCACAGCTCTCCATTACAAGTGATCTGTAGGTTCCCGCTAAACAGGGCGCTGAAATGAGATTCTCTTGAAATCCATAGCTCTTGAATAAAATCTCGAGAATTGCAACAGTGTGGATGATGAAGATCTCTACATGATGATCATGATGTCCTAAATATAACAAGCCCATCTTTGGAAACTACCGAATGACTACAGCTATTTACCTGGATATTCAACGAAACTCGTTCCTGAATTGACACTCACACATGACGGTTTTGATTGTACGAGGGTCAAGTAGCGGAAATTAATCAACCTGTCCCGATCAAGTCTAACTGCTTCTGGGAACTTTACTCCGTTAACCCAAACTCTGAAAAAGTCGCTGCCTACTTTGACCTTCACGTCGTTGCTGCCTTGTTGAAGTTGTAAATAGTCAACAGAACCACTCCGCCAGTAGGACAACTTGTGACTTTGGACCAGCCTCTTGTACGTTTCTTTGTAGTTGAGTCTGAAGTCTAAATGGTACATTTGCTCGGAGTCATAAATGTTGAAGGAAAGTCCGCACCCTGTCGTGTATTGTCCAGAGAAGGTGACATCGAGGAAGAAGGAGGTCGATACTCCGACTGGGATTGGAGTATGGGTGGAGTTTCCTACTTGCTCTAGGTCATGGAAGTAAACTCTTGTTCCTGTGTAGATTCGTATTAAATAACAAAACTTGTGTTCCTGCACGAACTGTTTCGAAATTTCAAGGCATTGCGCTCATCCGATAGTTAACTATACAAATTTTATGCAGATAACTGAACCAGTGTCATGCTATAAGCAGTATCAATAAGTATTGAAGCATATAAACAGAAATTAGAGTGGTGCTTTTAATTTTCGTGGAGGCATTATAATTAACACGAAAAAATTAGCGAGTTAAAGCCATGATTCGGCTCAATAAAATATCTATTATGTTTCGGTGAAATTCGAAGAATGACATACCACAAATAGTTTTGTTGGAGTTAGCTAGAAATCCTGTGTCGCACGGAGTGCAGGAGTCGGCTCCCTCTGTACTGATAGTGTTCCCAACACACACCTCACAGCCTGTCTTATCAGCTGATCTGTGTGTTCCCGCCGGACAGGGCTCTGAAATGTGGTTTCATTAGGAGGATATCAGTTTGTTGTGAAAAATGCTGGGTACCTTTTTATGGTGCGTCCAAGTCCTCTTTAAAACCTTTTCGTCCCAAACAAAGAAACACGGAACAAGGTATTTTGAGATGTTAGTTGTTATGAATCACAAGAATCATAGCTTAGAGCTTACTTGTATATCTATATTCCACGAAACTGGTCTCCAAATCGAAGTATCCACAGAACTCAAATTGCGTCAGTCGAATGGAGCTGTAGTTAGATAGCCGAACTGGGTCTACTGGAACAGAATCGTTGAATTTCTCTCCGTTGACCCAAACTCGGAAATAATCCTTCTCGACCTTTACTTCTACAGCATTTTCTCCGTTCTTTAGTTGCATATCGCCAGTTGAAGGATTATTACCCAGTTGCCATTCACCATCCAAGAAGGAATTCTGGCGCAACATTTGGTAGCTCAGCCTAAAATTCACACGATACATCGTCTCATGTCTCGTGTCAATAATGTCAAAGTAAAGTCTACAACTAGTGCTGTCTATCCCATTAAACATTAGATTTAGGTAGAAGTGGGTGTTCGTTACGACCGGGAGAGGTGTGAGTATGTCATCGTCCTTTTCCTTTAAATCTGCAAGATAAACCCTCGTTCCTGAAAATAATGTCAACTTAAACATTGTTCTTGCTTTGTTCAAGTTTTTTAGGTTTACCAAGAAGAAATCGGGCTTTTTAACCTGTCCTACCCGAGGTGTGCAATTACATACCACAAATAGTTTTGTTGGAGTTAGCTAGAAGTCCTGTGTCGCAAGGAGTGCAGGAGTCGGCTCCCTCTGTACTGATAGTGTTCCCAACACACACCTCACAGCCTGTCTTATCAGCTGGTCTGTGTGTTCCTGCCGGACAGGGCTCTGAAATGGAGAACTTTTTGAATGATATCTGGTCAGGGGCCTGAAAGTATATCCTATTTTTGATTTGTTTCTTTGAAGACGGTGTTAGAAGACGTAGTTGGAGCTAGGATTGGATGGGGTAGGGTTGGGTTTCATTTTTAGATAAAAAACACTACCACACTTAGTTCCTTCCTCATTAGGAATCAGTCCGGATGTACAAGATGTACAGGTTGTTATCTTGCTATCTCGATATGTCCCAGGATTGCAGCCAACTGAGGAAGTAGTGTCATTACGTGAGAATGCAATAGTTTTTATGAAGTGAAAGAGACCTCCATAGGACGACAAATTTGATGATGAGTTCGCATAAATGGAAAAAAGGATACTTTGGGTTCTTGGTAGGTTTATGTAGAGTACACGGGTTTTGTATTAAACGTAAGAAAAGCTAAACTTTACAATACTTAGTGTGCAGCGTCCTTGAGCAAGACAATTAAGTACCAATATCACTTACCACACTGGGTCTTATCAGAGTTGGCTTCTTTTCCGATATCACATGATGTACAGAATGAAGCTCCAGTCTCAGAACTGACAGTTCCCTCCTCACACGGTACACAACTAGTCTGGTCTGTAGAACGGTATGTTCCCGCCGAGCAGGGAACTGAAATTCAACATGTCAAGAAATCAAGAATAATCATGCCCTCTTCCGCTGTGGTCCGACTTTCATGTTTTACACTAGCATTAGAAGAATACTAACCACAGAGAGTCTTGTCAGAGTTGGCTTCTTTTCCGAGATCACATGATGTACAGAATGAAGCTCCAGTCTCAGAACTGACAGTTCCCTCCTCACACGGTACACAACTAGTCTGGTCTGTAGAACGGTATGTTCCCGCCGAGCAGGGAACTGAAATTCAACATGTCAAGAAATCAAGAATAATCATGCTCTCTTCCGCTGTGGTCCGACTTTAATGTTTTACATTAGCATTAGAAGAATACTAACCACAGAGAGTCTTGTCAGAGTTGGCTTCTTTACCGAGATCACATGACGTACAGGATGTAGCTCCAGTCCCAGAACTGACAGTTCCCTCCTTACACGGCACACATTCAGTATTGTCCAGTGACTGGTATGTTCCCGCCGAGCAGGGAACTGAAATTTAACAGTTACATTCTAAATTCAAAGACTCATGTTATTGTATTAGGGTGCGGCCTGAAAAATGGTATTGTATATCTTTAACATAAGTCCTGAAAAGTGTAGATTGCTTTTTATCTAAAAATTTTGAAGGACAATAATGGCTGAAGCTTTTGATACGTAATTTCACGTTTCGCTTACCCAGAAATTCTACAAAACTGCTTCGCAAATCAAAGCTGGCACAGGAGCCGGATTGCTTTAATGTCAAGTGACTGTAGCTTAGTATCCTATCTGGATTTACTGGAATAGAATCCTTGAATTTCTTTCCATTGATCCAAACTCTGAAGTAATCGTTGTCGACTTTAACTTCTACTGAGTTGTTTCCTCCCTTTAATTCCATATTCTCATAAGAAGCCAGATCTTCCCTCCATTTTTGTTCTTCCATAACACTTTGACAAAGCGTCATGTACATTGTTTGGTAATTTATCCTAAAATCAAGGTGATACAGCGGGCTGGTGTCCAAGATTTCGGTAGCAAGCCCGCATCCCAGAGGGTAGGTCCCAGTTGTAGTGAGATTGAGGAAGAAATAAGTTGATATTTTGACCGGGTGAGGGGTAAATACAATATCACCCTCATTCCGCATGTCAGCAAACATTACCCTCTCTTTTCTGCCGCTCTCAGAACCTGTGATAAAGTTTTATTGAAATATTTCAGACTATCATCCTGAAATCCGCCCCTGATTAAAATATTCAATTTACTTAGCTGATTTCTGTTCTTCAGTTCTCTTGGGTCATTGTGTCAAAAATATGATGGCTTACCTCGGAGGAGGGCAATGAAGATTATGTGCCACAGTTGAAGGTACATGTCATATTATTACAACTATGTTAAGGAGGATAGTGAGTTAGTCTAAGTACACCATCATGTTTTATAAGATACTTCTCAACTTTTACAGTTTACAGAAATCATTTAATAAACAGAGTAGATTCGATGCGAAAATGTCCCAACTGTAAAATGGGAATGGTTGTCAAACACAGTTCCTCATCGCAAGCGATGAGTACAACTACATGGACCCTTAAAATAGATAAGTTAAAGCTATAAAATTCATAGAATATTAGACATTTAAGATGTACTTTTAAGTATGAATATGTTCCATGGTTATTAGGAAGGAGTCGGAAATATTTTTATTTTGTGACAGCGATTGAGCAATGAAAAGCCAGACTCAACCAATCAATTTTAAGAGATGGCATTTCTGACGTTTACTTATTAGCATTTAGCCATCAAAATATCCGTCTAAATTTGGAAAAGAGTACTCATGGAAAACGGTCAAAAATTTGTACTTGTGACTGCGATTAACCAATGAAAAGTTTAATGTAAATATCCTAAAAACGACAAATCATTGTCGAGAAAAGCTGTCCCGTAATATAAATTTGTAATACTTCTTTAAAAAACCGCTCTTTATAACTTGACAAGGTCTGTTAGGGTCAATTTCTTTACATTTTTAGCGGTTCCACAATGCAAATAATCTTCAGGTACAGTAAAGAAGAGAGGGGAGATTTGCTGATTTTCGCTAGTGGCTTCGCAGAGATAATGACAATTGCAGAAGCTGTGACAGAGTATGATCTTGAACAAGGCAAGTAAGTCTACAAGGCAAGTAAGTGTACAAGCACCTATCACGTTGTCATGACACGTTGTCATTATACGTTGTCATGACACGTTGTCATGACACGTTGTCATTACACACGTTGTCATGGCACGTTGTCATTACTCGTTGTCATAACACGTTGTCATTACACGATGTCATTACACGTTGTCATTACACGATGTCATTACACGTTGTCATTACACATTGTCATAAGACATTGTCATTACTCGTTGTCATTACTCGTTGTCATTACACGTTGTCATTACACGTTGTCATGACACGTTGTCATTACACGTTGTTATTACACATTGTCATTACACGTTGTCATTACACGTTGTCATGACACGTTGTCATTACACGTTGTCATGACACGTTGTCATGACATGTTTCTCGCACTTTCACACGAAATAAGACGGAACCTTCCTCAGTTGGGTGGTGTTGCCGCTACACAGCACTCTCTCCGTCTCGGAGCAACAGAAAGTGTTTGACTACCCCCCTCCTGGTTAGTGGCAGTACTGCGGCCAAGTTTTTTACTAAATCACAACAAGGGTTTTTTTTACTAAATCGCTAAGTTTTTTAGTTGTTTTTTGGTTTATTAAGTACTGTTTCAACCAGGGTTATAAGTACTGAAGTTAAAAAGTTTAATCAAGGTTATAAGTACAGAAGTTAAAAATGATTGTCGATGGCCCAAAGAGTAAAGCAAAATGGCGGTTTGTAAAGGACAAAATACATCTTTGTCCTCGACAGAAATATTCGATCTCCACGGCTAATAACCATGGACCAAGACCTTGACTACGAAAACAAGGAAGAGCGAGAGAGCGTCCTAAACCATGAACCTAAGTTGTGTCAACTATGAGGTGTCCGCCAACAACACCATCGCTAAACACCTACGACGTGTATTGTTTTCCTGGAGCTGAATGTAGCTTGCTTTATCTACAACGTTGTCTACGTGTGTGTTAACGGCTCCTAATACTGCTCCCTAATGTTATTGTCTATCTAGGTGTTAGAAAGTGTATAATCTCGACTAACATTGTCTAACTAGGTGTTAGAAAGTGTATAATCTTGACTAACATCGTCTATCTAGGTGTTAGAAAGTGTATAATCTCGACTAACATCGTCTATCTAGGTGTTAGAAAGTGTATAATCTCGACTAACATCGTCTAACTAGGTGTTAGAAAGTGTATAATCTCGACTAACATCGCCGAGACATCTCTAACTATTGACGGAGTGAGATTTATCATAGACTCGGGTGAGTGTGTATTGTGTCTTGCTTACTTAGGTGTGGGAGAAGTCAAGGAAAACTGTAAATATCGAAAAAAAACATTCTCAGAAATAGCTATAAGTTTAAAGTCTTGGTAACTCCAAACGCTTTAAGTCACTCAAGTATTGAACACACATAATTGTACCGAGAAGGTTTAGTTTCGAACTGACAAAACTTGCAGGGAAGTTTAAGGAGATGGCGTTCGACCCAACAAAGAAGTTACAGCGGTTACAAGAGTTCTGGGTGAGCAAGGCCAGTGCTGAACAGAGAAAAGGAAGGGCTGGACGAACCGGACCTGGTGTATGTTTCAGGTTAGCTGAGTAAGATTTGTAATAGCTTTGTTTAAAGTTGAGTTTGTACATATTAGCCAATAATACAGATAGAAGTTATCTGCTTCAATTAATTTTCATTCATCTTTGAATAAACTGGCCATCTTGACTTTAACGGTTAATCAACAGTGCCGCCAATATTTCGTGATCGTGCTTTGAAGAAGTGCAAGATCAAGACGTGTTGATTTCAGGTTGTATTCAGAGGAAGATTTCAATGCTTTTGCTGACTATCCTACTCCGGAAGTTTTGCGAGTTCCTCTCGATTCTCTCATTCTGCAGGTACCGCTCTAGCTTGATATAACGTGAGGTTTCATAGCGTTCCTAGGAAAAGTTGTTAAACCAAGTCTCAAAAAGTATAGCCGTAACCATTTATTTTTCCCGATTCCCCACTCTTGTTTTAGCTGGTCAGTAAAGTTTTTCCCAATTCCCCTCTTTTTTAGCTGATCAGTAAAGTGTTCCCAATTCCCCGCTTTTGTTTCAGCTGGTCAGTAAAGTTTTCCCAATTCCCCGCTTTTGTTTCTGCTAGCCAGTAAAGTGTTCCCAATTCCCCACTTTTGTTTCAGCTGGTCAGTAAAGTTTTCCCAATTCCCCGCTTTTGTTTCAGCTGGTCAGTAAAAGTGTTCCCAATTCCCCACTTTTTGGTTCAGCTGGTCAGTAAAGTGTTCTCAATTCCCCAATTTTGTTTCTGCTAGCCAGTAAATTGTTCCCTATTCCCCACTTTTGTTTCAGCTGGTCAGTAAAGTGTTCCCTATTCCCCACTTTTGTTTCAGCTGGCCAGTAAAGTTTTCCCAATTCCCCACTTTTGTTTCAGCTGGCCAGTATGGGCCTGAATATCAGGACGTTCCCGTTTGTTCAAGAGCCTCCGGCAGCTAATCTCAATGAGAGTCTGTCCTTCTTGCAGCAGCAGGGAGCCCTGCGATCTGGTGAGCCGTTTGTAGGGTTCAGATGTCATTGTAAGAATTCTAACTTTATCCAGATGGTTTGAAGGATTAAGTTACTTGTAAGTTCTGACATTTAATGATGAGATTAAAGGTTAAAATTCGTCTTTATTTCCGTTGGATATAACGCTACACTTAGACCTCGTACACACGAAGAGCGCAACTTGCGATGTCAGCCTGCCAACATTACAAAACTGGTGTCAGATGATATTCTGACCGTGATATGATCTCTCCAAAACAGAGAACGAGTTGAGTGGAATAGGAGAAGTCCTGGCAAGACTTCCAGTGGAGGTAGCTCTAGGAAAACTTCTCCTGACTGCTGCAGTTTTGGGTGTTTTAGAGCCTGCTCTTACTGTTGCTGCTGGTCTTAACATTCAGGTAAACTGAATATATGTTTATATCATACTGCTAAGCAAATTTCAGTGGTTGTCCTAATTGTAGAAATTTTGCTTAAATGTTGTTCTTTTCATCGTTCTTTCCATTAAAATGTTGTTCTCCCGCATAGCAACTGAAACAAGAATTGCGCCCGCTTAGTTAGGTCTCAGGCGGACGCTAGATTTCCATCTCTAAAATTCTATTAATATTATCGTGATATCGCAAACTTAAGAATGAAATAATTGGCCATTGTTGCGCATAAACTTAAAACCATAGATAAGTCAGATAAGCATAAGAATTGAATATGAAATAGACATAATACTTCGGAGTAATACTCTGATAGTGATACGTACGCCGCGCAACGGTGATAAACATACCAATATATATTCAGCGTAGAATAACTTTGCGGAGACAATTTGTCACGTCGACATGGTAATGGTGGCGCGCACTGCACTATGTGTTAAATTGCGGTGGGACACCGGACACCGGACACTGGACACGTCCATCTACCTACCTACCCACCTACCACCTCCAAAATCCGACCACTTTAAACCATCTACTTTACTTTTTTGCCTTCGGCAAAAAAGTATTAGAGATGGAAAAAATAATATACAACTTCTAAAGACAACTTCAAGGAACTACGAGTTTAAGTTATCCGGCTTAGTTATGAAAAAAGGATAAAGTCACATAAACAGCCTGGCTATTAAAAACGCCGTCAAGCCTGCAGGTCGATATAAACCCGCTTATTAAAAGAAGCATGCTTTGCTATTGCTAGTTTATCGTATTGAATTTTGTAATTAGCTTAACATAATGTCGGCGCGCCCGCGGTAGACTCAATAAATGTAGCGGCCCAATTTTGCCATTGCACTACATGATCGGAATCAACACGAACTAGCGTAGAAGCATACACGCTACTACGCCATCCACATGATCGTTTACACTCTAATATCTGATATGTGTGATCAGGGGTATTCACAGTCTACAGTAGGGTCTACCGTATCCAACTTAAATATTCAAAGGAGTTGATACAGATAAGGAGTTAAATGATTGCAAATAATAATTTCTTAACGCAAAATTAACATTTTTTGTCTTATCCTCAGAGCAAAATTTTTAATTGAAGCATTTCGACAAGAGAAATACAAATAATTTTAATTTTATTTATTTTAATTTTATTAACAGCTTCATCAGAATCGAACAGCTTCATCAGAAGCGAACACTGAAAATTGAACCAGGTTAGCGAAAATATATTACAAATATTAGGAAATTTCCGAGAAGAACTATTCAAATTAAATCAGTTATATAAAGAATGGACCAA
>JH153147.1:40854-67600 GCA_000226015.1 Mnemiopsis leidyi
TCGTTTCGCTAGAACGGTAGACGGATATAATTTCGTCAACTGAATAGCAATTAACGCCAATTATATTTCTATAAAATTTCAGAAAAAGTCGGAAGGCGCAAATACCAGGAAGTGGTGCAGAAGGAGAGGTTTGAAAGAACAACAGCTTTTCGAAATGAGCAAACTTAGGAGGCAGTTCAGACAAATTCTCAGGGACCACCTCAATTTAGGTGATTTTGATATTTAACGTACGTAATGATCGGTAGAATATTTGAATGGTATCTGATTATTTAGCACAAGAAGGTTCAATATCCAACAGTTTATATCCAACAGTTCGCGACACACAGGTCTAGTTGAAAGAACTATGCGTAATCATGTTTTGTATTTTTATCAGCCGGGCCTCAAGAAACACTGGATTCAGAAAAAGTCCTAGAAATTCGCCAGGCTAAGTGGAGGAAAAGGCTAGAAGAACCTGCACGGAAAATGCTGAAAGTCTCTCACGGCAAAAACCGTGCATCTAACGGCTCTGAGGTATAAAAATCTTGTTTTATTTTCAAATTTGATCTTTTGACTTTGTTCGCTTCCATGCATTTTTTCTTAATTCCAATTATCTGACTGAAAGAAAAGGAAGAAACACCAACTCCTGACTGTTGTTCAGGACGAGATATCTGATACAGAAGAAGATGATATCTCCTCAATGGAGTACTTCTTAACAAACCCTCAACCTAACCTGGACCTTTCAAGACACGTGCGAGACACATTAAACTTTGTGTCGGTGTTCGGGCTATATCCCAACATTGCTATATCAGATCAGGTTAGCTATATCCCAACATTGCTATATCAGATCAGGTTAGACACTGTGTAGTGTGTACTTTATATTGCCACTAGTGTTCGGACTAAAGATTAATAAGAACAAAAGTTGTAGAAATGATGTTATAAAAATTGTGTTTATGAATAATTGCTTGATTTAAAAACAACGAATAACCATGATAAGAAATACTGAATACTATCATAAAAATTGACAAATGTTAAATTATCTACGATAGACTTTGCCAACTTGTCATTTTCCTGGCTTTAAAGTTTCCGTGTCCTTTGCGTTACCCGACTTGAACCCTAAAGTTTGATTGAGAGTGTCCAGGCCCTTGTCAATGAAACTACGATTAGCCTGCCGACTCTTAAATCTCTCCAGCTGCTGAACCAGCAGTGCCAGGTTCTTCCTCCTCTTCCTCGCCCTCACCACAAAGATGCACACTATGATGATAATGATGATAAGAACGAAGACAGTCCCCCCTGCTCCAGCAAGTACGGGGATCAGATTGAAGGGTTTGGGAGTAGGGGTGACGACGGGAGGGTCCGTGACGACGACGACGGCGGGAACCGGCCACTCATCACTTCCCACCATGTCCTGGTTACAGTTGTCCCCAAAGGAGCAGCAGTACAGACATTGTGTCTCGTTAAAGTCGGAGGATTGCGTCTCTCTGCAGCCAGATGCTTCGTCCATCGTGCTGTTCACTAATATCGTACACCTGGGTGTAATGTTGGTGGCTAATTAGAGATTTTTGTAGGGTGTGACAACAGCTTTCAGTTTAAAGGTTAAAAGAGAGAAGGCTACAATGTTAAACGATAATTAAGAAAACTTTGGCGCACCTTTCTCTGAGCATGCAGCCCCTAAACCGGACGTTCTGTTCCTTGTTGTAACCGAGATAACAAACACTCTTGTTTTCACACTCCACTTCTTCACAGACTCCTCCGTTATCGCAGTCTGCCATGTTCGGGTTCGGGAGAGACCTGGGGAGTAAGAATCCTGGTTTGTGGAGAGGATGGTATGTGGAGAGGATGGTTTGTGGAGAGGATGGTATGTGGAGAGGATGGTTCGATGGAATAATTATGAACTGCTTCGTTGTGAACTTCATGTGTCCTCAAAAACAATTTCAAATGAATCACGCTTAGTGAAGATGGTGAAGATGGTGAAGATGGTACACAATTACCGTAGAGAAATCCAACCTGAGACATGTTGTTGAGTAAAGCCGAGCAGCTCCGAAACCATCACATTTCACCAGGACAAAGAGAGCAAAACAAACCGGCAAAAAGACGTCTAATATTCGACCTTTTTTCATTACGACTAATAGAACGCTTATCTATGAATCAATGAAGAGCACAAAAGATGAAACTCCCATGGAAAGCTTGTTTGCACGCTAGCTTGCACAAATTGATTGCATCATTTGAAATTCTAAGGTTTGATGATACTTGCTTAGTGAGCTTGCACCATAGATAAATGAAATGTTGATGTATATAAGAAAAGCTGAAGGACATGTTCGAAAAACTTTCATTCCTGATCAAGGACTCCTTAAAACTGTATTCTTTCAGCTACTTATTTTCATGAGTCCAATGAATGCTTAAATTATTGAAGGACCTAGTATACATTTATATAAAGAGCTCTTTCAAATGTTTAACTTTTCTTTTCACTAATTTCAGCATACGTTTATCATTAATAAACGCCTATAACACAACTAATTCTCCCTTCAGCACAATGCGGAGAAGAAACCGTCCGATTTTGTCTTTCACACTCAGAGGAAGAACTTTGTGGTTCTTCATCCGAACTGCATCTTCAACACGAACTTTGAAGAGCTGTATCCTAGCAACAACCGAGCTGAGCAACTCTTGGCGTACAGCACTCTTCTGGAGACCAACAAACCTTATCTGACCAACGTTACTCGGATACCAGGATTTACTACTGCGTTACTAAGTGAGTTACTAAGATACAAGGATTAACAACTGCGTTACTAAGTTAGTTACTTAACTAATAGGACTTGCTGCTTCAACACTTAGCTCTTAGTAACTTGAATGCTGATTACTAAAGAATCTTTACTTCCCAGTCTGTAAGGAAGTGTCTACGAACGGTGACTGTACAGATATTGTGTGTGACATGTGGCTCAGATTTACTCTCAAACTTTCTGCTGAGGATCTTGTTCACAAAGCTGTTAAAATCCGTCAGAAATGGAGCGCCATGGTCGCTGATGTTCTAAGTGGCAAAATTGTGAGTTTGCTGCTTGCTGATCCACATTTTAAATCGCTATATTGTATTGGATTAATGAATGAAATCAAATGTGTTCACCTTCTTAGGACGATCAACTTTGTATCGGGTCTATGACAACGTTTAGGATTCCAAATCCCAAAAAAATCTTACTAATATTCACTTTCGTAGGACGATCCTAGAGAGTTCTCAAAAAGACAAAGTCGTTTCCAGAAGACTCTATCCTCGTTTCTCCGAAGTGACGTCACGTACACACTACGTGTTGTCAAAAGTACGGAACTCTCTGGTCTAGTCAGATATGAACATGCTGTGAAGTTAGACGAGAACATAACGCTCAACTCTGTCCAGGTAAAGTCCATCACATTCCACACATTCCACGTGCAACTCTGTCCAGGTAAACACCCACACATTCCACACCTTGCACGTGCAGCTCTGTCCAGGTAAACTCCCACACATTCCACACCTTGCACGTGCAGCTCTGTCCAGGTATACTCCCACACATTCCACACCTTGCACGTGCAACTCTGTCCAGGTAAAGTCCATCACATTCCACACCTTGCACGTGCAACTCTGTCCAGGTATAGTCCATTACATTCCACACATTCCACGTGCAACTTACACATTATCAATACCACTAACACTCCAACTGCACGTGTTATAGCATGTCTAAAGTATTCGTGACGGTTGGTACCACCACATTTGACAAGCTGATCTCCACCACGACATCCCCCTCCTTCCAAGAAGAACTCCTAGCTCGGGGGTACACTCACCTCACAGCCCAAGTTGGACGGTACACCGACCTCATTTCGCCCGTTACCGGCATGACAATCAGACACTTCGACTACTCCTCCTCCATACAGAGCGAGATAGAGTCTGCTGATTTGGTGATAGCGCACGCGGGGGCGGGCACCGCGCTGGAGGTGCTGAGGAAGGGAAAACCTCTGATTTGTGTGATAAACGATGAGCTGATGAACAATCATCAGACTGAGCTGGCGGAGGAGTTGTCAAGGGGAGGTCACGTTCTCTCTGCCACGCCCAGTACTTTGTGTCATGTTTTCAGGGGAGCTGAGTTTACCGAATTAAAACCCTTCCCTGCGGCTGAGCCCGCTGTTTTTAGAGACTTCTTATCGGCAGTATCTTGCTGGTGATGTTCTGGTGGTTTTTTTTGTGTGTTTTGGATTTCAGTATTCTATTTCAGTAAATTTAGTTGATACTTTTAATGTTATTTAATCCTTCGCTCGTGTAGATTGGATTCTACATCAAACACGATTGTCTTATTTCAATGTTGTGACCCAAATTTATTGCACAATTTAATTTTGCCGTGCTGTTTTCTTCGTGGTTAAAGTTGAATATATATTGGGAACGTTTAATTCTATTTCATTTATTTTATTTTATCTTATTTTTTCCAATTACTAACAATTTTCTATCCTCTACAGGACACTGGATCATCGGCAATGGAAGCGTATCTGAAGCGAGCTTGGACGTGCAAATTGTGCGGGACAGCCGGACTTTTCAGCTTATCTGAAAAAAGTGAGCATCTGGCAAAGTGCCAAGATATGGAAGAAGAGGAAGACATGAAGAAGATTGAGCAGGAAGAGAAGAAGGAAGAAACAGCAGTTGCCATGGAAACAGCGTCACAGACTCGTAAAATACCAACCAGAGAGTATCTGTGTGAACAGTGTGGGGAAGTATTTCAGTTTACTAACGTTGAGATATTGAGACACATCAGAGAACATGATAGCAAACCTCCCTAAGAATTTTTGTTGGGTTTAGTAAAGTTGTTTTCCTGAATATCTGTTTATTTATCAATTTGATTCACTTAATGATACATCATTTTTCTGAATTTTGCCTTGAGTGCATTAGTTTTGGATATTATACTTCTTTCATTTTCTGTTGCCAAAATTTAGAGGACAGTTACACCAAAATTTAGAAGTTGGCATCCAAACTCCAATTGGTTCGTTACAATTTTCAGAAATTGTTAGTCCCTTCTTAAATATACAAAACTTTGATATGCTAACCGTTAAACACATTTAAGGATGGGAAACTCTGAATCAGCTCTGATAAGTGAGAAACAGTTAGAGATTTACCAGCTCGAAACTTTCTTCACGCGCAAGGAGATACTTCACATCTATCAGAGGTGGGTTGGAATGTTCGAGAACACAGTGGCTGGTTTTAATTTTAGAAGCTTTGTGGTTAACTTAACTCCACTGTACAGTGTACAGACAATGTATGAGTTTTGGAATTATATACTCCCCATTTGTACAACGTATTAGAGACCGGATTAACACTCAGGTCTCAAATACTAAGTGAGTATGAGCTATTGAGCCTAGTGTGGGTTATAACCTCCCTCATTTCAGTTTCGAGAATCTGAATCCCGATAAAGTTAGGGAGGCGTTTATGGCAGGGAATTATCAAGTGAAGATGGACTATCAGGAAGTCATACAGTTAGCAGAGCTGAAGTACAGTCCTTTCAAAGACAGAATTTGTCGGGTAAGTTTGTTGGTTGTTTGTTAAAGTACAGTCTTTTTAAAGACGGAATTTGTAGTGTACGTTTGTTTGCTGTTTGCTTGTCTATTTAATGTTAAGTAAGTTTAAAAGGTTAACATTTAAAATATCGGCATCAAGAAAATCTTATCAATACAACAATAGCAATCTGATTCAGATATTTGTAACAATAAAAGCTGGTTATTATGCTGAAATTCTTCCCTGAAAAAAACATTAAACTTTGAGAAAAAATGGAAATTAAATTATTCCTTTTTTTAACCAAAGCGATCATCTAACATCAAATATTCACTATGTTCTTGTAGCTAAATCCATATCAGCAGTGTCTGCTACCGAAGCAACATCTGTACGATTACGCTGGCATGTTATCAGATTTGTAGTAAACACCTTGAACCTCTTATTTGTCCAAAAATAAATGAAAAAGTTACTACATGAATTCAACGAAACTATGTACATGGAGAACAATGGAAACCAGTTTATTATCTTATCCAACGTGCTTTTAACACTGTGAACATAGTCTAAAGATTGCATGATAACAAAAGAGTTTATCGGGACCAATGAAAGAAGCTGGATATATGTCATCACGGTTAGCATAAGAAGTGGCTTTCTGACATTGTAGACCGACTTTTTGTTACGTCTGTTGGTGCGGTAGACCGTTACTTGTATGTATTTGTTCAGGAACAAGATGATAATGAGTGGGATGAACTGGAGGCATATTGCTAAGTAGCGGCCATTCCTGAAGTAAAAGTTTGGGAGGTTAAGTCTGAGCTCAATCTAAAATCTTATAAATTGTTTTGATAAATGTTAGACATCATGCACGCTAATGCAAGTAATTTAACGTAGTGAAATAATGTGATATTCAAATTACTAAGTAAAAGACAAACTAACTTTGTATAAAGATCGCCGGTCAAGCAGGTCAGCTGTGAAGGCAGGTAAACAACAGGTCGTGCCATCATGGATATCAATGTCAAGACCACCGAGAGAACCCCAAACGTCCCCTCCATCAAATACATCACCTTAACATCCAGCCTACGTCCTTTAGGCTGCTTCAACCGCCAAGCTCTGTACAGAGACAGCGCCAGTATCACCCAGACTTGGTTCATAACTATGAGGTACCCAGCCCGGCCGGTAACGAAACACAAGACAGACCCCAGGACCCAGGAGTGGGTGATGAGGGTGACCAGCATGGTGGAGTAGACAAGAGTCACCGCCAGCAGGTCCCACACTGCCAGGGTTTGTATCAGGAACCTGGAGACTGTGTCCAGTTTTAGAGCGTTGTGTTTCACCGACCCGTACAGCACTATGGAGTTACCTGGGAGAAAGGGGTAGACGTTTTATTTGGGGGATATTATCTCGTAGCTATTACCTTGGGGATTTCGGAGTATGGGATAACGTCGTTTAATGTTTAGTCAGTATCATTGAACAAGGAGTATAAAATTAATTAAGGTTTTTATAAGTTAGGTAAATACGATGGCATCAACAAGATTTATAGCTTTTATGCATTTATTCATTGCTTTACCAAGTTTACTACCTAGAAAAAACCAATAGAACAAATTTAAGCTCTAGTTAAACGGTTTTTAGTAACGACACATCTTTGCCAGCACCAACCTGGTTAAAAAGATCTGAATGTTCTTACCGAAGATGCCTGCAGTGCAGATAAGTGAAGTCAGGGCGATGAGACATGGCCTCGTTAGAGAGTTCCATGACTGAGAAATGTTCACATCGGAAAAAGTCAGATCTACCAACCCTGGAAACATTCCACCTAAAATGGGAACTGTTTATTTTGTTTTTGGAACAAAGTAGAGTATAAGATATTTTGAATCGCAGCTGGTATATACAACCAGGCAGCCTGGTTACAGCATCTGTAGTGTAGAGTATCGAGAAGTACAAGCCTGCAAATTTTTGTGGGTAAAGTTAGTCAGTTTAAATGCCTAGCAGGCTCTTAAAAACACGACGGGTATGTGGTACGAATCTCGAGTTTTCAATGTGCAAGTTTGAACAGTGAAAAGAGCTTGGGAAGTAAAATGCAAGATTCACACCTCATTCTGACACCCTATATAGATCTAATTACCCTGATGTAGTAATCAATCACTACACGCGGCTATCAGAATGTTGAGATAAACATAAACAATATCAAATATACCGTAGTGGATGGAGTGGGATCCAGACCAGCTCCACCCCTAAATTCTCAAAAAATGTCTTTAATAGTAGTGTTCAAAGTATTATTAATACTTTCATTTAATATCATAGCAATAAGCTGGATTGAAACAAATATAACAGAAATGTCAAATGACAAAAGAAATCGGATGTAAAATGTAAACATAAAAGTAGGACTGATCGTGTTGGCTTCTATTTTCTGCTATATATATAATCAATAACACGTATTCATTGAACTCTAATGCTGTTAAGGACAAGTTTACCCTCCAAATTCCAGGCACCTGCTCGTTGAACAAAAGGAGAGTAGGTATTCTACACGATTCTGAACTGATATTTTAGAGTCGCTGCCTCAGGTACTATTGTTTGGCAAGGACTAGATTGTGCTCTAACCGCTGTACCGTGAATAAATCTTAAGATGGGGCTCGCCACCTGTTTTCATTGCATGAGGAACACGACCTTTCTTCATCTGCTAAATTTTGAGAGTCGACATTCAGACTCCAATTAAATAGTTTACTCGAACATAATGTAGTGCAGTGGTGTAGGAGATCTATATTTGAGGGCTGCTCAACCAATAGGATTCCCGAGGTTCTATTAGAATATTAAAGTTCTATTAGAATATTAAAGTTTTACTCCACCACGAGTACTACTGGAAGAAATTGGCTCCCTCTCTGCATACAAATCAAGAAATAGGTTATATAGGTTAAACATGAAAGGGACCCATACAGTACATACTACATATACACAATAGTCATTACACATGTACAGGGTAATACAATTACGAAATTTAAAATCTTGAAGGACTGTGCAATAGGGATAAGAAAAAATAATGAGTAGAATCAATTGAAAATAGTATAGAAATTCATATACACAACGGCTTTTGTGAAAGCGAAATTTGTTTGACTTTTATACGCTGGAATTTATTTCAGATGATTACAAGTCATCTCAAATAAAATTCCAGCGTATGAAAGTCTTAGTAATCGACTAAGATTAAGTTTCATTTAGACAGTTAGTCCGTGCTTCTTCGTCTGGTTGTGGTCAGTCTTCGGGAATATACCAATTTTGTCTTTATGTAATATTGTTTATCTAAAATAACGTTAAGTGAGATACATTTAAGGTTGTTTAAAAGTTGTTGGGTAGGGTCAAGATTGGATCATGGTAGAATCAAGATTGAAATTTCAAGTCAATCAAGTACATTTGAAATACACGCCACTGTAATAGAGAAGCGATATGAACAGCTAAAAACAGAATATACACCGCATATATCACTAAGGTTTTGTATTCGGCATTTCCTGAATCATTTAAGAAGCTAGGCAGCATGGTAGGTTTTTTATCTGAAAGTCGTGTTTTAAAGAAGCACCTTACATATACAGAGAAACATGTTATTCATGACGTCACTTTAGTCAAAATTCAAGATGCCATCCGTAAAACCATTATCCACAATAGTAAAACTCATTATCCTTACTTGGCTACACAAAGAAACTTCGGTAAGGTGGAAACTAAAAGGCTGTGAAGTGAAGTATACACTGGTATACACTGGTATACACTGGTATAGCACTAGCAGTACTTGTCAACTTAGCGTACTGGGGAGACCGTTCAACTGTAGCCAGTTTTACTAGATATTGGTATTATCGTGCTATATTCTGGATATTGTTGTTTTTAACACAATCCCACTAGCCAGATGGAGATACTTCCCCTGATATATATCACGTCACAGGTAAACAGCATGACAGATCCAAGGATCGAAGAAAGATTAAGGCTGAATTTAACCAGCAAAATCAGAATAGAATGTACTAAATCAAACAGTTAACTAAGTAATTCTGGAAATGTAACAATCCATATACAAAGCAAAAAAGCAGTGTGTGACGTTGCTGACCATCAAATCCCGTTGACTCGGTACGTTAGACATAGCCTCCTTACCACAGACAAACAGAAATTAGGGGAAATTGAAATGTTACGTCCAGGAACAATCTCTGCAATTGCGGTTAAATTAACCGCGAGAGTATGTAATAGAGCTCTGTGTAATAACAATCTAGCTAACTCGTAGTGTCTGAATTTACAGACAAGAGATTTTATAAGTTCCTGTATTTAGTTTTACAAGCGTCGACTTATATGGATTTAAGTCGTACTAATAGGCACGAAAAACCCCTTAAAAGTAAAACTTTGAAAATTTAGAAGTAAGGTTTAACAGAACTGTTAACAGAAGTATCTCAGAAAATAATGAGAAAATTAAGAAGAACAGTAAATAATGATAATAATGGTAACTTTTGAGGATGTAAAATTTTCGCATACTCAAATAACATATTTGATTTGTTTTTGCGCTTTGAGATGAATGTGGCATTTCCACTTCTGCTGTAAGACTTAAATTTGCCTAATTTTAGATGACCAATTTTAGATGACCAATTTTAGATGACCAATTTTAGATGACCAATTCCGCCGAATTGGAAAAACTAATTCATCTTGAAAATTCAAGCTCGAAAAGATGAGAATATTCACTGATATTGACTCGTATCTTAAAAAATATGAGAGCAAAATCAAAGTTAGAAAACATTTAAATGTAATGAACAAAAAGTCTATCAATGTTCATCATTGTTTATTGTGTTGTACTTAGTAGTGTGTAAGTAGAGTTGTTATTCAAAGAACAACAGAAAAACTAAGTTGGGGTTTAGTTTATTTATAACCGTTATATGGTAAACGAATTTAAAATTTTAAGATAATAGCAACAAATCGTTGGATCCATTGGAGTTAGGTCCTGCTTTAAGCTACGAAAAATTTTGTGTTACCCACTACTCAGTGAATGCGGACTTATATAGAAAAGTTTAATAGATCTACTAAACAAATCTTGTTACTATGTCTCTAGTCTTACCCTCAATCGTTATTCAAGGCCCAACAATACGTATTCACCAGGTGTAGAAAGAAGAATTATAATAGTCAGACGTAAAACTCAACAGTTGAAACATGGAACACTGATAGTTTGAAGCCTGGAAAAGTCTAACTTATCATTATCAATATACCAGGTGTTAGTTAAAAGAACGTTCACTTAGTATAGGCAGACTGAATATTGGATAGTTGGAACTTCGGCAGTACAGTCTATTTATTGACGCGTTATCACTAACTAACATTTTAAATTTTTGTGATTGATTTAATTGTCACTGCAACTTGTTCTTAATGTTTCTTTATGTTAAGAAACGTAGAGAAAGAATTTTCTAGTAATATCGGAAATCTCACAATATATTTAAGGGGCTGGTGGTGTAGTGGTTTCCTTCTCGGCTCCCACGCAGGAGATCGGGGGTTCAAATCCCGTATCCGCCAGACCTAGAGAAGTGCGCTAAGGGCATTTGCCTATGCAACCTTCTTCGGTCGACTCAGCCGAATGATCGGGAGACCGTGATTGAGGGTTAAATGAGTAGCTGCCCATTGCAGCGAAGTCTCGGGCGATAAAAGTATGGTACACACTACCTTAACCGTCACTGGCGTGTATGTATAATTGTACATTCGGCCTCCTGTAATTGGCCGTTACACTTGTGTAACATGTGGCTGTTGGAGTGTCCGAATTAAAATAAGTATGAGATAAAAAAATATGTATCACAAAATATCATTTGAATGTCACCCACGTTTTTACAAAATTATTGCACCGTCTGCGGTGAATTTTCTGGCACAATTAATAATCTCTGTATCAATGTATCACAAAATATTATAAAGACACGCCACATGAATTTACATATCGCAATAAAAATATATCATTGACGTTAAAGAATAAAGATTGTAAACTATTTATCTTTTTGATTGCGCAATGCTGCAAAAGTACAAAAAGCAAAAAATGGAATTAAGGCATTCTAAAAATTTAGAATCTCCATTTTCCAACACATAACAGAAAATTATTTATATTATAACCATCTCTCAAGTGGACAGCCTATGTTGAAACACTGTCGTGCTTTTAGTCTTAACAGTAGTACTTTTAAACTCTCTAGAAACCACACTATTGTTCTTCACTGAGCGTCTACACCTGAGGACCCCCATTACATAGTTTTTGAAGGAGTTGTTAGTAGTAAGATATATAAGGGGGTTGCTGCACACGTTTAGCGATACCATGTACACAGCAAATATCCGGAACCAGCCGATGTTCTGAAATAGCCAGAGGTTGGTGGGGTCCGTGTGGGAGATCATGATCATGTAGACGACCGGGACAAGAGATACCAGCTCTATCAGCGTTACCAGAGACAACATGATGGTGGGTTTCCGGACGGTGTTTATAGATCTGTTAGATTTCTTGTTGGTGAGACAGACACTGAGGAGGAGGACAGTGTTCAGGAGGACAATACAGAGGAGTGGAATTATCAGGATCACTATCGTCAAGTATCCGCCGTACCTGGGGAAGATGTGTTGAAGTGGGGTCTAGATATTTGGTAGTTATGGACTTTGGAGCAAAATCTCTCCAAATATAACTAAAAATTTAGATAAAAGCCACCGTTGTCAGGTTGTAAATTTGAGAGTATCAAAAAAAACCTTCACGAGCTACTTACTTCTCCTTGTCGTAGTAAATATTGGTATCACAAGATATACTTCTGTACTCGGCAGGGATCTTCATGCTGACAGAGTAGATGAGGAGAGCTACAGAGAGTGCTAGTTGGATCCCTGCCACCACCCACACACTCTTAACTGACATCCTGAGTAGAATTGAGTCTTGTAAGGCTGCAGACTGAATTTAGCCAAAGATTTAGCGGTTTCGTCTTTCACCATGTACCCATAAACGTGATCTGAATCAAATCTATTTTAAAGTTCCATTAATGATAGTTTGTGATCAAATACCACGTTTTCTTACCTTTGACCTTTCGGTTTTTTAAGCACCCAAATCCTATAAGCGGACATGACCAGTACCAGCCAGATCTCGTTAAGAACGAGCATGTAGTTGGAATGAGCCACAACGAAACACACAGCTTTACCCAACACCCACTGTTCGGCTACCAGGGTTATCAGTACCGGCAGGTAGAGGAGAAGGGAAGCCAGGGCGTCACACAGGGCTATACTTTGTACCAGAGCTCTGCTGATCTTCTCCAGGCGGAGTGCGTTGTAGAGGAGGGAGCCGTGAAGCACGATAGAATTACCTGGGGAGGTCTGCTGTTAAGTTTATAGAGGTGGGGGTGTGCTCACCGAAAAAACCTATCACTACACTAAAATTGGTAGATTGTCATATTGGCTTTTAGTGTTTTTTGACATGAAAGATTTGAAATAACCCTTTCAATCACAAGGAAATGTAAGTCAAATATGGACCATTCTAATGCTCGAACAGATGCCGAAGAAATGTGAATGTAGACACCTGGATGTAACTTGAATAACCGACCTAGAAACCCTGTAAGGCAGATGATTGAAGTCAGGAGAATGAGGAGAGGGCGAGTTGCGGCTGACCAGTCCTCAGAGAAATTCTGGTCGGTATTCAGGATAACCAGCTGGCTCATTTTATACTGGATATTTCTTGTGAATGTTGGATTTTAACCAGCGTAATCAATGTATGCCAAAATAATTATTTATATAAGGCATAGTTGTTGTAAGATTTATAGAAAACAAATTTAAAACGACAATAATAAATTCGATAAATAATACAATTCCAAAAAATAAAACAACTAAACTTAGCGCCACCTATCAATCATACTCCGCCATGACGGTTCTTCCTCTACAAAAATTTCGCCGCCCGATAATGATTGTAGGGCTCATATAATCGATCTCGGGCCACTTGTAGAGTTTTACGTTCACTTCAGAAAAAAATAGCCACGGATCCCAGCAATTACGCATTTACCAATCGGTTAGATTTCGAACGAAAAAAAATACTGTTTTCAAAGGAGAAACGGAAGGGTGGAATGTCAACTAGAAGAGCAGGTGTTTCGAAACACGAATGATCAGTGACGCAAATTTTGTCCCTGAACTTCTGCCCAACTTAATATCAACAACCGGGATTTGATTTGGAAGATGCAATTCCGTTCAAATGTCCCCCATGTGGCGGTCCCCTGTGTGACTAAAAGAAATCTCTTACAGACCGAGGGGCTATTCATAACCGCAATTAAATTCAACTGCATAAATTTGGTTTATTGCGTTAAATTGGGCCACTTTTGGTTTAATTTAGTTAAATGGTCACCTGTTGAGGTCTTGTTGGATGCACTTTGCTATCTATAACATATATATAAAGACAGACAATAGTTATTTTTCTTCTCGTCTAGGCAGTAGACTCTTGTAGATCACTAGATTAACTTTGCTTTCTTGACCAGTCCTTACACGGGTTACATAAGCTATCAGCTATGCCTTCACATAAAACAGCAGACGCTAATGTTTTAATCAAGATTTGCACCCAAATTCAAGACATTACTGCAACAAACAGGATCTAAAGGATGCGAGTAATTCTAAAAGTGAATTAACATAAATATTATTTCTCACGCATACGAGGCTAACTGGAACAAATTAAGATTGTTGGACAAAGACCAGCGGATTTCCCTCTCTTACATGAATTTCAATGAATTATTTCGATAGAATAATTCGAAAATTGGGGTAAGTCTTAACGCATCAGATGCCTGGCATCTTCAATCGACGTTTCTTCAATCTGAGGTTAGTACTAAGTACGTCTTGTGACCACCAGTAACCTTAAAATCATGACCGCGAACATCATTACATGTTATTGATCTGTCTAAATTAGCGACCAGACCATCAGCTGCATCTTCTAAATTTATCCTCCAGTTTTATCTAAGAAGTGACTAGTTTTTACCAGTTTTTAATGAGTGATGCACCGGGTTGAGGCACGGACCTTCCCCGCTTATTTAATCAAGAAAAAACTATCCAGACTGTACACTAATGTTTTTTAGAGGCATGCAAAGTGCAAAGCACCGAACTAATAGTGATAATGATACAAAAACTATAATTGAATTTGGTTGCATTGAAGTCTATAGGTTCAATCGACTTTATCAGATCAAGAAATTAAACTATTATTGAAGTTGAAGCTTTGCCTACTAAGTGCCTTAACTTCTCCGGTAAACGTCAAAGCCTCAAATCCATGAATAGCACACTCCGGAGACTAAATCTATTCAAAAGTAGGTTTAGTCTGCACGCTTACCCTTAAAGTTGAATTTTAATGTTCGCCTGCTATAATTACTCTGTTTTACGTCAGGAGCTCAAGGCCTTCAAGTAAGCCTCCTGCCCCTTCAATGTAAATGAGCGATTATAAATTTACATAGTAATCAGTTCAATGAGGTAGTAAAAGCCGAATATCAAGTCAGATCCTATTCAAGGTAAGTGAGACCAACGCATGAGGGACAAGATTAGTGTGTGGATGGTGAATGAAGGAGTATAATGTAAATATAAGAACGAGCAGGAGTGAGATGGGTGATCAGATGTAGATGTAAACTGATGGGAGACTTATGATAAAACTGGACTGCTATACTCAATCGTGAACTGCTACTGAACTGCTAATGAATGATAAAACTGGACTGCTATACTCAATCGTAAACTGCTACTAAACTGCTAATGAATGGTTCCTCTTTCTACAACGCTAAGATGCAGATGACAATTGTATTACAAATAAACCCAATCCACATCTTTGTGTAGGTCAACGTTTTGCAAATGAGAACTGAAGACAACAATAGATACAGCTAACTAGAAAAGTGATCTAAATTTTTCCGATTCAAGGGCAATGAGCGGCTATTAACGGCCAATTTATGGTCGCTCCTCCTCATTACCTGGCATAAATAGCAGAAAAACACTTTAAAGACACATGTAATTACGAACATTTTTCCGTCCTAGTTTTTAGATGTTATAATGGTACATCGGTCATACAGCTTTAAATCAGTAGAATATATTGCTTAAATATTGTTGGGTTAACTGTTACTATCCACAACCATGTCGTGTGATTAGGTCAGAACACGGCCTGCTGTTGTTTAAGTTAGGATAACAGTAGAAATAAAGATTGTTTCAAGAAGTGCTTGGGCAGAAAGTAGTACAAATTAGAAATATGATGATATTGAAAGTTATCAACTTCATATATTACAACGATTTGAGTGCAAAATGTGACAACCAGCTGTTTAGGGTCAGATGAGGATCATCAGTTGATTAGGATCATCAGTTGATAGTATATAACAGACGAATTTTCGGCCGGTAAACCCAAGAATTCTACTTGCCTCCGGCCAAGCATAATGGAAGCATCCCTGTGCTGTTGACACAAGATCACTCCTCGATACGCTTCCCAAGATGAGACTTAACGTAATTCAATATGAGTCCCACGAAGTCCAAGTATATGATGAGTGTAGAAGATTAGCAGGGGGTTATGATATTTTGGTAGGTTGTAGTGAGAGACAAGAGAACGTGTGATTACAATGTGATGTAATATATTTAGGTGTTAACGAATTGAAAATTTGCGAGTAAGCAGGATTCATCTCTTCAAGTTAGCTTTAACAATCGGTGTTGAAATCGTGCTATTGTTTCGAATGTATTGAAAAGCCAACAAAGGTTACAACACCTTCACCACCAAGGCTACAAATCAGACAACTAAATGTTTTTTGTCACGTGCGCCATTAGTAAAACAAAAACTGGGAGCTGGGGCGTTCAATTTAGGATAAGTTTTTCGTCCAAGAAATTTGATAGCCTTGAATGTTAAGCTAAGATCATGTTAAGCTAAGATCATTGGTAAAATGCAGAGTTTTTTGACATGGTAAGCTATTTGATCAGTAAAGCCAATCTGAAACACTTTTTATTGAGCCCCTCAATTACCAAATGCAGCAGCCTAGTCCTTTGTTGCGCCGCATTTATTTGCAGTCAACAGTTGTATTAAAATTGTAGTAGCGTCTCAAAGAGTGACGCAAAATTACGAAACCGCGAAAATGCTGTTTTATGAAGATCCAAAGAGACGCCTGACTTAATTTTGGCGCGAAACTATGAACTGATGCGTTTGTCAAAGAAAAACTTTTCACCTACAAGCAAAATACCATAAAGCAAAATCTAACATTAAAACAAGCTTCAAATGAAAGTCCTCTGAAGTGGACGTTTCGCCGCAACTAACAGTGGTATAACCGAACAACTTTCCCGACCTTATGTCCTGGTCATTAGTTACGGAATATATTTAGTCTATACTAAACGTAACGCTTACCACTGTTCTAGACATGAGATTGCAGCAAGTTTTGCTGCGGGGCCGTTAGACCCGGGGTGGTGACCAGTAGGTAAGCAGTTCCCGATACTATTGGTATAGGACGTTCCTGGAGCTAGACTTGGAGATTATTGCAGTCAGCTGGTACTGGTGTGCTATGAAACTCTTAAAAAGCTATTTAAACTTGATTACAAAACATACTGAAACAGCACAAGTCCGGACACTCAATTGTTGCCATCACAAAGCTTTTCATCTCACGTAGAAACCGCATGAAAGCGACCAATAACACCGGTTTAATAAGTCAAACTGAAATTTGAACTTAAAGCGATGAGCGGACGTGATGGGCGGGTGTTCTCTCTAAAAACGGTAACAAACGAGGTCAGCTCAGAGCCTATCTTTTGAAGTTCTCATAATCATACAGCTGTTATATGAACAGCTCCGGTACGGTAGAGAGATCAAGAATATGATAGGTAATTTGTTTCTTATGTGTCACTTGGAATTCTGGAGGGGTTACCACGCGAAATTAGCTGACAGCTATTGTGCTATATAGGAATTCTTAATCTTAACGATACGAGTCATTGCACCTTGCTCAGTTGCTCGCTTCTGTGATGTAGAGATTCTCGGCCCCTGAAATGCCAAGAGAAGAGAATAGCACGCCATAACTATTCTGCAGAGTATAATATCTTAACTCTGGTAATACTGTAATTCTTTCCGAATAATTCTGAAATCGGAAGTAGCATTTCCTCTCTGTGAATTCATATTCTATCGAAAACTGACAATAACTTAACAGGTGTTCTTAGGGCGTTGGCGTACTCTGCAGATATTCTTATAAAAACTTTGCAATTATTCTGACTATAACTTTGCAGATATTCTGACAATCACGTTCCAGGTATTCTCAGAAGATCAGTCTGGTGATATGACGTTTAGCGATTACCTGGACATGCTGAGTGTCATGAGCATGCAAGCTCCTAAAGATCTAAAAGCTGCGTACGCTTTCAAGGTACATATTTCAATTATTTTGTGTTTGATCTCAAAAAAGATGTCTTCTGGTGTACAAACACTTTGTGAGCAAAAACAAAATTGACGGAAAATGTTTATACAGCGTTTTTGTCGCGACTAGCCGGGTAATACTTATCGTTGACTCTGGCAATTTATTCAAAAGCTCTTCCCCATCGCAATACCCCGTCCTTCTCTGAAGTTACAGTGGAAATCACAGTTCCACAAGTCTTTGTTGTACTGAATTAGTTAGTTCCAAGTCTATTGAGGTAGTGTACTAGTGAACAGTACAGGCGTGACCACGGTCACAATTACAGAAACATCCATTCCAGCGTCAATAAATGTTTTAAATTGGGAATACTCCAAGTTCTATAATAGATATGATGATGCTTGTGATTTACAAGATGAACATTGGACAACCGAGTAATTTCATAATTAGTTGGGTACCAAAATATGGTTCCACCTGCTACCTTTGAAATACAGCTGCTTAATGCTTATTTCATGAGCTATATTGTAACACACACAGAGAGTATGGCAAACTTAAGTTCCCTGGCCTGATCCCTGAACGACAAAATTTCCTAATTTTCACTACAACACATGCAATTGGGTACAACCATCTCTTGCTTTAAATTTACCATTGTAATCCCCTGCACCTCACAGATTTACGACTTTAACGACGATGACGAGATTGACCGTACTGACCTAGATGAGCTGGTGAACAGAGTGACCGGTTTTAGAATGAAGACGGAGGACGTCGATGGGATTGTAGATGAGATTCTTAAGGAATGTGACATGGACGAAAATGGGTAGGAGCATTTGGGCTTCGTTTTATCTTGCTGTGGTATAACTGTAGCTCCCTCCATTCGGTTGTAGGAGGGTCGGGCTTTTGAATTTTTAGGTTTTTCCATATCGATAAAATCCCAGGAATTCATATTGATTTAACAGCTAGACTTAGAACATATAAGATACCCTGACACTCTCATCTCCCTTCAGGACGTTGACGGCAGCTGAGTTCGAGGATATTCTCCACAAGAGTCCTGAGTTTTCCGCTAACTTTAATATCGAAGTGTAGAAATTGTATCAGAACACATTCCCTGAATTCTCCGCTAACTTTAACATCTTAGAATAGATATTGTATCAGAACAAATTCCCTAAGCTCCCTAGTTAGTAGTTCCAGCTGATATTTCCAGTAGCTTCCACCTTCCACCTGACTTCAGCAGTCCTTTCAATTTTAATATCAGAAAGTTATTTATTTTACCTGTAAATATTAACCGTGAAATTTGTACAGTTTTTGGAAACAAGAATTTTGTCACCACTTTTTAAATCAGATTTCAGCCTGGCTTTTGTTTTCGAGGAACGGTTTTTGATAATTTTATTTTTACTTAGCTAACCTGAATGAGATTGTTTAAAAACCGCAAAATTTATTCAATTTAAATAAAAAAATATCGTAAGCTTGCCGTTGAATAGCTATATGACCAAACAAAATCAGCAAATCCCAGCTCATGTAGCACATTATTTGATATTTAGACGTATACAATTTGGTATACAATTGTATACAATCGTATACAATTGTATACAATTTTGGTATAGAATTTAATTGTTTTTCAACATTTTCAGGTTTATCTTTATTTAACTTACTAGTTTAGGTTCGACTACTTTAAATGGTAACACGATATTTTCGTAGTTGTTAGATGTTTTAGAATTTTAAGATAAAGTATTGAGTAATGCAAACAGTTTATGCTAACTATGTATTGCAGTTATCACTGGTTACAATCCTTGTCATGTTTTACTTTCTATCAACCATATATGTTATCATTGAAATTGCTGTTCAAACAGATCTCGATTGTAACTTCCTTATTCCTTTTATTTCACCTTGGCTCGAAACTTATTCATACTGATTTACCCTTCATTTTCAACTAACATTACCCCCCTCAGAAGAAAATGTAACAGTTGTCTATGAATGCACCGGGACCTACCTCTCGAGCTTGTAGAGCAGATATTCCTCCGTCTACCACTCTCGGACTTGGTCCGCCTCACAACACTCTCCACCTTCTACCATGACCTGATTCACCACTCTCACCTCCTCTGGACTCACCACCTCCAGAAGTCCGGTCTCCTGGGCCTCTCCTCCGACATTCAGAACAGTCCTAATAATCTGAACAAGTTCAAACGTCTGTATGGGTTTGTCAAGGAGTTAGAAGAGACATTGGAGACACTGTCACATGACCACCTTCACAGCACTATCATAGAGATCGATCTGGAGACGGATCAACTCCAGTCCTATCTGCAGGATCCAGAGAAGAGAGAGATCGCCTACAGACACCTTTCTAGTCTCCTCCACTCATCCAACAAGTTCACTAACCTCACCCAAAAACTTTACGCTCGATATTTCCTAGTAGCTCAAACTCAGCTGGGTATCATTCAGGATCTAGCGAGTTGTTTGCGGTCCGGCAGTGTGTTTGAAGGAAGTTTGCTTGTATCTCGCTGGGTTGGAGCATCTCTGGGAGAGTCAAGTATTATCCACAACATCAAACCAACGGAGTGTATTCCAGTTCACGAAACTATCGAGAGCATCGTCAACCAGTGCCGGGGTCTGATCGTACCTTCTGCTACGATAGAAGCCGTGCTGAGTGTCATAAACAGAGTTCTGTATCAGGACTTCGGGCTGAAGAAGAACGTCGACAACTACTACGATGTCGAGAATAACAGGGTCGACAGAGTGCTGTACAAGAAGACTGGTATCCCCATCACCATCGCTATTATCTATCACGAGGTGGCATCCCGTCTAGGTCTCACGCTTAGCTTGGTGAACTTCCCCCGGCACTTTTTATTATCTTTTGAGAGCAGCACCGGGACGACCATGTACATCGACTGTTTCAACGAGGGTAACATCTTGTCCCGGGGACAGTGTCTCGGACTGTGTCCCATCTCCATGATTGCAGATAAAGATTGCTACTTCGAGTCGACCGCCCCTGCTAATGTTCTGGAGCGGCTAATCAGGAACATGAACTTTGCTCAGGTGGTCCATGTTTCGTACAACCGAGCGTTCTTCGCTTTAAACCTTTACAAACTCTTGTCATATTTAGCTCCCAATGATTATGAGTCGGCGGTACACGCAATGAACTTCTCACTCGATCTTCGGATCAAGTGTAACTTCCTCCAGAAGTTCTCCTGTATTGAACCGGACGTTTGGTCCAAGTATTGCCGCAGAGTGTCCCAAGCTTCGGAGAGCCTCAAAAATCAGCTTCGCGTCAAACGGAGTAAACCGAGTCACATCAAGTTCAACATAGGTTCAGTCATGCTCCACAAGAGATACAACTACACCTGTGTTTTGTACGGCTGGGACGAGAGGTGCATGATGAATGAGGAGTGGCAGGTGAGGATGGGTATTGCCAGCCTGGAGTTCCAGGGTAACCAACCCTACTACAGAGTCCTGGCTGATGATGACAGTGAGCGATATGTCGCCCAGGAGAACCTGTTGGGAACCAGGAGTGTGTTTATCAATCACGGAGACGTCGGGAAGTACTTCAGCCTGTACGACGGGGAGAGGTTTGTTCCTAACTCAGCCTTGAAGAGTGTCTACACCTACTTGCAGAAGGATTGATGGAAAGGGCAGCCTCTCAGAGGTGGAGGTGTCTTTGTCGAGGTAGAATCCACGTCCGTGGTCTGAGCTCCGGGCTGATGGTTTTTGTATTGAAAGTTGAAAGTTGAGTTTTGTACAGTTCACTGAAGACAAATGAGATGAGAGGTGATTAAAGAATTATTTTCAGTGCGAAATATTCGTAGTTTTTGTTTCTGGGGTCTGGACATGGTTGCTTATTGCTGATTAATAGTTGTTATTGGAACTTCCATGTGATACTTGTTTGCTTCTCGGTGATTTTAACTTTTTCTAATCATGCGTAGAACTCTTGAGCAACCTGATTATCAAGATAGACAATTTTCATTATTGTCAGGGGATTTGCGTTATTTTGTTGGTTGGCTTGACAGTTTACGTGGCCGAATATATTCTATCATCGAATGGGAGACATGGTCGTTCATAGTTAAATCGTTGCTGGGTAACATGAAAGTTTGTCGTGATTTTTGTTTCAAAGCACTTAATCGAAATTTGTTAGGTTTTTGTCAGTTTTCAGCGACCCTGAAAGAAAACAGAAGAAATGCGACAAAACAAAACTGTTTTACAGTAAAAGAGATCTAGATGATCGGTTTTAACCATATTATTGAGAAGAAGTAAAATTATTTGATCTTCTAGTTAATTTTATCGTTACTGAATAACAATCAATTTTAAACCATACTTTAGTCCAATAATTCAAAGTCGGTTATTCAACAAAATTCATATCGTCAATAATATTAAGTGAACTTAATTTAACACTGAATCGTTAAGCAATATGAGCGAAACTATTAAGTTTTCGATTTAATTTCCTCACATTTAATTTGTTAATAAAAACACAACTTCCCATAGGTATGATTAATACAAGATGTCTATATTCTATCTGATTGAGGTTCTAAGTAAGTACTAAGTATTGATTTCCTTCAAATAGGGTTGTGTCTGTTCATGTAAAGATTTAGCTTGTATTACTTCAATTTGTTCTTAAAAACCACCTCTAATCGCTGCGAATTGAATAACTGTAGCTATTAACTTGCTGTATGCAGAATGTGCAATGGACTTGGCCAGACATCATTTTCCATTGAAAAAAACAAACTTTCATAGTTCAGATTAATCTGTGTTATAATACTTTTTGTATAAACAATAGTCACAAGAATGGTTACACACACTTAAATAACCATTAATTCCTAGTCGATTTCCACTTTTTCAGGCTCAATTTGTTTTTCAATCCCGCTTCTGGACTCGCAGCTTTTGTCTTTGTCTTTGTCTTAGTTGGTGTCTGCGAATCTTTCATTTCCTTTAACTCTTGTAGGTGTTGTAGTTTGATTCGCCTGGATAAAACCTTTATCTAACATCTCAGAATAAATATGAATCTTTCAACTGTATTTTAGCAATTTTTATGGACCATGGAGTTAGTGAGACGTCTAATTGTCCAATCAACTTCGTTTAAAGTGTTGATACATTTAAAAACTCCTAATTAAGATCAAAAGGTTTCCGGAGTCCGGACTTCGGGATACTTTGATATTTGAATTGATTTTTGTCATGACGAAATCTTTAAATCTGCGCACTTCAAGTAACAACTCCATGTACTTTAAGTACATAATTTTGCAAATCTCAAATCTTATTGTTGTACATTTACAAACGGTATAAGTTTTATTTGGGAAGATAGGCGGCAATGCGTGTCCCTTTATTTGAACAATCTATGTCTTTTTGCAATCAAATTTCAAATATTTTGTGTTATAAATAACCAAGTTCATTGTAAACGGGATCCCTGTCTTTACTTCATGAGGTTGTTATCTTCGTCAGACAAGATTTAAAATGTATCTATCCGAACAAAAGAAGTCCTACTACACTAAATGTAACTCATCACTCTATGTAGCTGGTTTGAAAACGTCCTGCCTTTTTAGTCCTCTAACATCGCTGTTGGCCACATTGTATCTAACAAACAAAGGTAAATAGGTCCCACATATCCGGGGCCCATTTATCCGAAAAACAATATGCTTGTTGAGTTATATTAGCAAAACTTTAAAACAGCATCATGACACACCTTTAAACCTATTATAGTCACACTTAATAAAACTAAATACTTACGATTGTGCTCTAAAGAAGTGTCTAAACTCTCTGAAGTTGATGAAACCGTTTTCGTCTTTGTCCAAGGAGGTAAAGAGATCTTCGATAGCCTCGAAACTTCCAATACCAAAATCTTGTAAAACTTTCTGGGTTGAATAGACGATCAATAGAGAACAGAAACTAGCATGAAGTTCCAGTGAAATAAATTATACGTTAGTCAGAAAAGAAACTGTCTAGTTGAACATACAGGTTGGGCCAAACATATCTTGTCCTATAATTTGCCTAATAGTTCAGGCTAGCTATAAGACCAAACAGAGGAAAAGATATTTCAGGCAGTGTAGTGGCAAGAATTGTACCCTTCGATGGATACCTGAAATTCTGCACGACTTAGTTGCTGGTCGTTGTTCATGTCCGAAGCAGCTATGACGTCATAAACCGCCCTGTTTAGCTTTTCCGGGTCTTCCAGCATCTCCTCCAGCATCTCGATCTTCTTCTCCAATGTTTTCATCTCCGAGAACTAGAGAAATAGGGATTCTTTGCCATCAAATCATAGATTGGAAGGAGCAAAAAACTAAAAGGATTTTAGACTCTCCAATCCTTTCAAAACAATAATACTATGAATTATCCACTCCGCAAAACAACGCAGCACGTTACCGATGACCATCAATCTGTTGCTCAATGTCAGCTCAAAACAAGAAACACAAAAGCGTGGCCCGAATCTGTCGCTCAATGTCAGCTCAAAATAATAAACGCAAAAGCATGGCCCGAATCTGTTGCTCAATGTCCGCTCAAAACAAGAAACACAAAAGCTTGGCCCGAATCTGTTGTGGACCCGTAATCAGTCGCTCAATGTCCGCTCAAAACAAGAAACACAAAAGCTTGGCCCGAATCTGTCGCTCAATGTCCGCTCAAAACAAGAAACACAAAAGCTTGTCCCGGACTAGGTTATATAATTCCAATAAGTACTTGTGACTTGGACCTAGATCAATTACAGTGCAACATCGCGATGTGGTATCGTTTGAGAGGGAAACTCGCTGTGTAAAAACACACAATTGTGCTCGGAATGAAATATCGGAAATGAACGGTTATTAGCATCTAAATATGGGGCTATAAGAACGGTGTTGAACACCTGTTTCCATCTCACTATTTTAGTTTCAAGTGCCCTCAGCAAATGTAAACAATAACGACTTGATAACACTAACAGTCGTGCCAAATTACCTAGGTCAATCTTGTGTGGACAATACCTTGCATATATGCTGTGAGATGGTCGGATAGATATTGATACTTAAAGAAGGGTATTTTGGTAGGAGTCACAAACTTTGACCAATGAGAAGCTTGAAAACGGCGTTTTTAGCTTCTGATTGGTTGGAATTTTTGTGACCCCTGTCTGAAAATACCTTTTCTACAAAATATGTACTAATACTATACAATACTAATACAGGTGTTTATTGACTTATTAAACAGCGGACTGTGGAAAAATAATCTATTATAACTTGGAGTTTCACTCCTGGCACCTGTGTTGTTTTGTTTTTATGTCTGCACATCTCACTTGTCAATTGGAAATATTTTAAATTCTTATTTATATAACAGTTAATTGAGCACCAAGTTGCGAATTAAGCATCCAAAAGTTCAAAGAACGTGTTCGAACGAGCATTAACAAGATTTCTACGGAAAATAAAGCAACCGTGTCACAGTGAACCACATGAAACCTAACTACCGTCAGATCTTCAGCTTGCAGTAAACGAACTATACCAAATCGCAGGTGTTGATTATGATTACGTCTTGTATAATGGAAAAATCCTAAAAACAAACATTCTAAGTCGTGAGAGCTATTCAACTGATTTAATATTGTGTAAGGATGTGTTTTGATTGCAAAACGACTGAAATGAAGCATACTTGAAATATCAAGAAGAGACAATGGTGTCTTCCAGCTCGTGAAATACAGCGAATTTCATGAAGCGGAGAAAAATATGTGAATATCCAGCTCATTTCAACATGAAACACATTTGGACTACGTTCGAATAGGACCTTAGCGACTTACCATTGTATAATGTCATAATGATTGTGATGTATAGTTATTCTTCCATTGTCCTTTTCTAATACAAATTATGTGCGTTATATGTAAAGTGAACAACTCGAATCTGGAATAAAGTAAGGCAAACAATGGAGTGTTTCGGTGGCCGCTTGATAAAAGTAGCTGGTCGTAATGTAATTTGATATAATTTTCTAGATGCTAGCTCTACAATCAGTGTATAATCTATGTAGTTGTTAAGTGTGTGTGTGTGTTGTTTTGGGGTCTTAGTCTGTAAGTTCGTTTGTGCGTCTGTAAGTTCTTTTTCTCTTGGAAAATCTGTGTTTTAATGCTAGGTTCACTTTAAGATGAAAAATTTCGATGTAATGAACAAGAACTAAGACAACGAAAAACTGTTCCGCATTTAACTATGTGCTGTAAAAGTTTGAAAATTTGCCATATCAAATTCTGTGATGGAAAGTAAATAGTTGTTAGTTAACTTGCAATTCTCACTTCACCTTTATTTTCACACCTGTTCCAACACGATAGAACTCTAAGTGATGTACATCACTACATAATAGTAACTTCAAAGTACACACATAGAATTAGACTCTAATTTCGTACTCACCCTCATGGCTGATTGAGAGATCTGACTCTTGTTTCTCTGGTATTAACTAAACAAGGTTTAATGTAAATAAACAATTAAATAACTAGGTTTTACAAACCCTAGCTATCTGAACAATTAAATAACTAGGTTTTACAAACCCTAGCTATCTGAGAATATTTCCGATCGAGCGTAAAACGAAGTTAGGTAAACACGAATAGCACTTCTACCGGATACTTGGTTTACTCTTTTACATGTGGTCACGTGGTTTAATTATAATATTGTTCTGATGTGAACTGTAGCAAAGTACAGATAACTACGAGATCCGTGAATCTGGTCATGATGTTGCCAGACATAGGGATCCAGGGATCAAGATTGGGGACTTCCGGTTTTTGAAAGAATTGATGTAACCCTGATGGTTTTAACACTTCGATTTCGTACGTGCGTATTCCCAAGATTACACAAAACTCCAATTAGGACATGTACGCCGCCCCAAGATAACACAAAACTCCAATTAGGACATGTACGCCGCTCCCAAGATAACACAAAACTCCAATTAGGACATGTACGCCGCTCCCAAGATAACACAAAACTCCAATTAGGACATGTACGCCGCTCCCAAGATAACAACAAAACTCCAATTAGGACATGTACGCCGCTCCCAAGATAACACA
>JH153149.1:11548-24273 GCA_000226015.1 Mnemiopsis leidyi
GAGGCGATTAGGTGACCCCTCTGGACGCTATTTTATACGGAAGGGTGAAATAGTGAAGGCTGATATTTGAGTCTGGAAACCGATGAGCTGCATGATGAGTTATTTTGTTAGATGGATGTGGCCCTTTTGTTTGTAAATTACCATTTTATGTTTGATCACAGCTCACAAGTCATAAATATAGATTTTTTATATCTCTCTTCTGATTTCACAGCTCACGATTCACTTGATTGGGAGGGCCCATATTTTGCGGGCATGGCTTGCCATGCAGAAATCGTGTTTTGGTGTCCCGTCAATATTTACAGACGGTAGCAATTTTTCGATTAACAGGTATTATTTCAAGTCCATTGCTGTTCTGTAAATTTTGAAAAGTTTTATATAAAAAAAAATATAAAAACCCCTGTCTCGTGCCCGTGTACCTATAACTCTACTATTTCACCGCATCTACTCCACTAGATAAGTGTTTAAACGCTCCAGGAGGATTCAAGATTCTGTGTCATGTGTGTAGTGGTGTCTACACTAGAGGACTTTATAAAATCTACATTTTAAATAGACGGCGTTTTCCTAACAGTTTACGGAAGAGTTTTTCATTTTAGGAAAAAGAAGTTTTGCCCCTCCAAGTTGTTGAAAAGTAAAAGATTGCACACAAAATTACAAGTCTTTACAGTTTATACCCTGGCTGATATTGCTCCTACAACTCTTGTACAATTCCCACACTACTAGCTACTCCTGGAAACAACAAGTTTATTGCAGGAAGAGCTGGTCTCCATGCCAGCCCCGGCTTGGAAGCTCGCTAACCTGCCCCTAACCAGCCCCGCGTCAGATCCCCTCCCCCTTTCCGTCTTATCTTCCCTCCACTTGTGGTACATAGCAGAGGTCCTGCCCATGACTTTTGGATCGGAGTACACATACATGATAGGATCAAACACGCAGTTCACATAGTACAGCGTCACGGTGAAGACTTGCGCGCACGCGTAGTCCATCTTTACACCAGACTCAAAGACGAAAGTGGGCGTGTAAGCTACCAGACACATAAGTACAATCATGCTCGAACGGAAGAGCAACTTCCTGCAATCTCTCCCACTTTTGACGATGTGGTATATTATCACCATGTAGAGGATGGCGATGATTGTGAAGGGGGTGATGGTGAAGATCACCGCGTCTAACTTTTCTATGTACTCGTTATCAACGTACAGAATACAGCGGTGGTAGAACGGCTCATAATTGATCTGGAAAATGTTCCATTTGTTACATGAGTGTTATATAAGTGTCATATAAGTGTTACGTGAATGCTTCATAAGTGTTATATAAGTGTTACATGAGTGTTATATAAGTGTTACATTAGTGTTACATAAGTGTTACGTGAATGTTTCATAAGTGTCATATAAGTGTTACATAAATGTTACATAAGTGTCATATAAGTGTTACATAAGTGTTATATAGTGTCATATAAGTGTTACATAAGTGTTGAACAAGTGTTACATGAATGTTTCATAAGTGTTATATAAGTGTTACATAATCGTTACATAAGTGTTGAACAAGTGTTACATGAGTGATGGATCTTCGTCTTTTGTTCAAAATTTTCGAATTTTGAATTTATTTATGTGATTAAAGGACCGATTATAAATGAAACAAAAAGATAACGTAGTACCACTTACTCGACTTGCTCCTTTACAAAAACTGATTATCTGGTAAGTAACTAAGGCGAGACATGGAGCCCACTGAGCGGAGATCATTGCCCGGCTTGTTCTGCGTGTTATCCAGTGTTTGTGCTGCAAGGGAAAGGCGACAGCTACAAATCGGTCGATGGTAAGAGGCAAGAGGACGGGAACTTTAGAGTACCTGTTGTGCGATGGAACGTTAGATTTAATGAAAGTTAAACTATGGGATGAAATAAAAATTATAAAAACTCGGTAAAACATGATAAAACATGATAAAAACTCGGTAGTTATGTGTGTTTGCACTGAGCACGACGCGCTAGTATGCCGTGGTATGCGGTAGTACAATACATTAGAAAACTTGTTGCTCCTCCTATTGCTCCGTAGGTGCTCCCTATTGACTTGACTCACAGTATAGTAAACATTGAATGAGCGTAAAAATGTAATATCCTAACCAGAAAACTCGAGAAATGAGCGGGTAGAGATAACAGAACAACAGCTCGTGATCATCCTCAGCTACTCCAGCAAATCTCTTGGATATTATCCCAACTCCCCTGAGTAGCCCTGTTACCGCTATGCAGCACTCACACACCAGCACGTTCAAGATAAACACGTTCTGTGAGGAAATTTAGATGTGGGTCATCAGTGATAATGACAGGATAAGGAATCAGTCATCCCATTCCATCCATATAAGACACTATTTTGAATGGGAATGACCATTAAATCTTAAGTTCCGAACACACCTATTATTTTCTTTTACTTATTTGATTAATTTTAACACCTAATCAGTCTGTTTAAAGCAACAGGATCGGGGACAGGTAATAAATCTTAGAATCTAGGCTGGCCTCACTTGTTGTTCTGAAATATGTATGATATTGAGGGTTATCCCACAAACCACTGTAACACAGAGAATAAAACCAACCCCTCCGATCATCACTATTATCGATCCCTGGAATATTAATCATATCAATTAATTTACTTGAAAAGCCCTTGTTATCCCCCTATCAGTCTGGATATTTTCCTCTCGTTCAGCAGTATAATTTGAATACAATCTTGGCTTTATTGAATTCCGCATTATAAACAATTAGTATATCTTACATCGTTACATTGAAGTCTACTAATGACGTATAAAAATGGGAAGTATAAAATGTAGAATGAAGTCACATGTTTTGTATTCGACACACAAATAATTGTAACTTACATTGACTAGCCGGAAGGTGCAGAGAACCGTCTCGTTGAGACATGGGTTGTACTGTGTGTCAAATATGTGGTACCCCATTAAGACTTGTAACTATTCAGGCTGTTTTCTTGCAGTGAACTAACTTACAGCTGAGAGTTAACGTTAAAAATGTTTAGTTCTTTTCGGGGTGTAGCAGGATTTACAACAACTGTCACAAACCAGGTTTTTTGGCCCTAAGTATAAAAAATAGCCCGAAATTTACGCAAACTCAACAAAACAAAATCACCCGACCTTCTTATACTGCTAAGTCTACAAAGCAAAATTCAATGTAACTACCCATAATCTAGCAGACGAATCTAGAATTACTGTTAATATTTTATGCGATTTATCCGGCAACTGTTAGCAAACAACCTAGTCTGTAAAATGTCATAGTTAGACACCTAACTTTAATGTCAGGCATCTGATACAGATTGTCATTTGAATTACTCATTCTACTAATTGACGTTAATTGCTTAATGACATCGTAATAGATGTAGTATTGGAGTAAATCAGACGGCTGTTCAAGCCATCCAAACACAGCCATGAGAATTTTTCAGACCAAGCTAAACATGAATCTTCCGGTTTCTAGACAGTATGGCGACGCAAACAATATACTTATTTATTCTAAATTAATATGTAAAAACATAGGAAAACATGATTTCTTCCAAAAATCAGGAAACTCTGATTGCAGCCCTGTCTACAAAAGCAAAAGCACTCTGAAAGAACAATTCGCAATTTAGTGTGTGGTTTAGTACGAGTGAAAAATTACCCCTTCTAATGCTAATAGCATTTCGATTAATTTCATATTTAATGCCCATGAATTAACTCCCCAAATATGCCTCCAGACAACGCTATGAACTGAGTTTAACAAATTAATTAGGCCAGGCTGTTTCCTCCTAATTTCACGTGTTGCGACACACATTTTTCTGGACAAATCAGTTGAAACCTACGTAATTTAATAAAACTTCTGAGAAGTTTCAAAACCGGGATTTTCCAAGATCGAAATGTGAATGCTGTGACCAGTGAAAATACGACTGTTATTTACCATTTATTGCAGTAGATTTTGTATATCTTATAAGTTCCTGGATCTCTTATAAACAAGCATACATCTCATTGTCTGGTGCGGATGTCTCGCTAATTAAATTATTCCATACCACACACATACTTTACTTAAAGCATGGTACAACTAAAAAAATTAATGCCCTATTTCTACTCTTCATGAGTAGCATTGTCAATAAAATTACAGTGACTTCAGCCTGTCAATCCACTCTAAACTTTGTGGCGAATACTTAGTTGGTATTGAGGTAAGTACGCAGGCTATACCAAATGTACATAGTACAATGTACAACCTATCTGTATCTAATGTATAGCTAGATGTCTCTGCCTGGCACCCTCCGCATTGCATTACTCAACTCTAACTTTGGAGTTTCATATAACTCTACCAAGAAACCCCTCGCTCTAGCTACTGTTTTTAATCATTCCACGTGGCAATATCTTCCGTGTAATCTCTCTTGGTAATATGTCAAATTTGTACTGCCTGTGCAGTCCGTGATCATTACCACAGACACTGCAAACCGTTGTAACAGCATCCACCACGTGACCGCTATCAGTCAAAAACAGTCACATTAATTAATAAGCGATGATGCTCGGTAACTCAACCCTGGAATATCTCAAAAACTGTGTGTAGTGGAATTATAGTGAGGTACACAAGGGACATGTCTCGTTACAGCAGTGACGAAATGGAACGCGTTTAGACCTGACCTAATTCCCCTGTCAGCGATTAAGAACACACATGTTTAATTACTCAACATTACTGGGGTTGTACTTGAAGGTATTTGGAATGTACAACTTTGTAATAATTACAGGCCCTGTAAAGCTGGAGTCGTCCGGCAACAAGGCAGGTGGAAACTCGGTAGAATATCTCCGTCCTTTGGGGCTGTCTTGTGAGTATTTGATAATGTACCGTCATCTCACTGTTCTTACTTTTAATAATCTACTTATGAAGCTAAAGTTTAAACTATCTGGACGATGATTGGACAATATTTTTTTGTAGACTATACTAGAAAAACTAACAATTTGTTGATTATACATCAATGTATAAAACTATTACAGATATATCAATAAAAACTCACATCGACACTATGGAAGCTAACGTTGGAGTAAGATCAGATAATAACATCAATCGACTCGATATTTACACGTAAATCCTCTTTTATTTCCTTTACTTTCTAAATATCTTCCGACATGATTTTCTTCATGTGTTAGTCCTTTCAACACCCACAAATTCGAAAAAAAGGGAGGAAGGCTATGCAAAATGTACATCTTACATGTACAGCATGTTATGTGATTGTGGAATAATTAGCAATGTAAGTATAATTACTGCCTGTAATCTCTGTGTAAATGTGGCGGCTGCAGCAGGTCGCCTGTCCGGCACAGAGAGAGAGAGTGAGAAGCATGTCCAGTGTCGCTTTCCTAACTCTTCCAATCTCTTCCAGGCTCAGCAAGGACAGGAGCGAAAACAATTTTAGTGAGCTACACCGGAAGGTTATTATGGGTGAAAAGGCACAGTTCCAACAGTTGGATCGAACTCAAGGTACTTTACAATGATCGTGTTTTTGAATTTCGGATAGTCTTATATGTGCTGACTGTTTGAAATGCTGTTGATTTGAGGAAATGTTTCAGGACAGTTGGTATTTAGATAAATATTTTCAGGACTATACATTTCCAATATCAAAGTTTTTCCCGGACCGCTAGAGTTAGTGAAACAGCAAAACCCTCATATTTTCAAGAAGCACACCGTCGCTCCCGGAAACATGATTACCCGCAAATTAGGCTTTCCTGCGGTCATTAATCCAAGTAGGTATAATATGTAAATATTTCTTGCGGAAATTCCCATCGATCACAGGTGGGGTGGCCGAGTGGTCTAAGGCGCTACGTTCAGGTCGTAGTCTACTATGTAGGCGCGGGTTCGAATCCCGCCTCCACCTGCTTTTGAAGTGTTTTCCCAACAGACATGGTTGACCATCAGCCAATTTTGACTCCTTTCGGTCAAAATAAAAATTTACATACATCTTTAAGTATTGATCGGACAGGATATTAATTCGTTTCCTTGTTAGATATAAGAGAAAATGACTTAACCCGCAAATTTTTCTCTGCTATTGCTAGTTTTGAAGAGCTGCCTGCGCAGTAAAAGTTCTGTCCTCAGCACTTACCAAAACACCATTGCGCGCGCACGCGCGTTTTTGTCAAATCTTTGTTAGTTTTTCTTAGCTATGACACGAAAGGCAAAGGGTAGGTCTTGCAGAAACTAAATTGACTTCACCTTGCATGAATGCAGCATAACACCTTTACACAAGGAACCCTCTCAAGTGCTGTGTTAGTTTACTATGACTCATATCCTGCAACAGTCTGCAACTCTTAAGCAATATTTCAATTTCAGCCGATCAGAGAAACGACTTGTATATAACACTGAGAGAAGCGAAGTTCAGCAAGGGATCCAAAAAAGCTGAGCGAAATCTTTTGGTTCAAGTTTCCGTGAGGGACGCAAAAGGGAACGAGGTTAAAGGTGCCATTTCCCGGGGCACAGGTACAGTTTTAACTTAATCTGTTTAACTGGCCAGGCGTTTCCTCAATGACAAGATGCATACGGCTTGTAATACTCAAATTTCTCTTACATAGCATAGCCTTAAAGGTGCGGTCGGCAAAATAAATTTTTATAATCCTCTAATTTTTCATTGATTGATACCTCTTGATTGGTACTGCCTATTTCAGGGGAGCCGACAGTCGACACATACCGAAGCTCGGTGATCTATCATTGCAATACGCCCCTCTGGGACGAGACCATGAGGATTAACCTTCCAGACCACGGATCCTACAGTTTCGCTAATTGTCACCTGCTCTTTACGTTTAGGTATGACACGGATATTATCTGTACGCCGGAAACGTTTTCAGTTTTACATAGCTCGCTCTAGGGTTTCAAGTGTAACGCACAATAGACTACACTTAGAAACTTCCTGAACTGCATTATAATGCATTGAAAACGGTTGTAAAGCACGTTGATGTGTCATACTTTGGAGTGTACAAATTATAATCTTGGTGTTTAACAGGCACGCTAACGACAAGAACAAAAACAGAGACAAGCCAGGTTTTTCCTTCCTGCGGCTGGCTAACCAAGATGGGACGCTTATCTCGAACGGGAATCACAAACTCATAGTCTACAAAGATACAGCTAGAGCCGCCGAGTTTCGACATCAAGTATCAGATTATCTTCATCTGCAATCCTATTACAGCATGTCCCAAATAACTAAGGTTAGAATTTGAAAGAGAAGAATGAAAATTTTGTGTCAAGGTCCTGCAATAATGTTGCTAAGTCAAAGGTATTTGTATCAAAAAATCAAAAGCGATTAATTCGGAAAATGGCACAGCACATGACTTTTTGCTGCCAAATTATGTCATAAGATTTACCGTGGTTTCTAAAAGTAATAAGAGATTTGGAACTAATTATCAAGTGTTAGCGGTAATTAAATTTTTGCAGTAAATATATTTTGTGCCATCGCTTTTAACAATATTCCTTAATTGTATTGCATTGTTCTCCTATTCTAGATCTGTATTGTTTACACTTCTATATAGAAGTTATGTATAACCTCTCAATTAAAGTCGCAAGGTTTGCTGATGGAACCTTGAAAATAAGTTAAATAGTTATAGTTCGCTAGCTCTCGCTCAGTCTCCGTGTCTTAATCCTCTTGACACGTGACCTCTAAACCCCGACCTTCAGGACACAAAAATATCAAGCGAGATCGAACAGAAGTACAACGAATATTTGGAGATTAGCTCGGTGTTTTGTTCAAGCAAGTTTACTCAAAACAGCGATCTGAAGTCCCTGTTACAGTGGGAACAGCACGAGGCTGAATTGGGGGAGATTCTTCAGAGGGTCCAAGTAATTCAGGTGTGTTGGGGAACCCTCCCTGCTTTCTTTCGTATAGATTTAGGCTCTAATTCAAAAGTAAGTAATTGACTTTGCTCATCTCCTAAGAGGGCAGCTTTTCTCTATTTTCCTAAGATCTTAACCATCCTTTAGATATTCTATTTTGCAGGGTGAAGAACTGGTGAAGTTCTTACACATGATATTCGAGGCCCTGTTCATGATCCTTGACAAGAAGGATCAGGACTTCGGGGAGGTCGTGTTTGACTGTATCGTCTTTATAATCTGTACCTTGGCTGATCATAAGTTCGAGCACTTCAGGCCCGTTCTAGACAATTACATTACAAGTACGAGTTTCCATTATATCTTCAGTACTGTATTCTGCAAGTCAAATATTTATGCTTTTACTGCGTTTTTATAAGATTGTTGATAATGTAACTTGAGTTTTATCACTCTAGTTCACTGTAAATGTAAATTCGTTTCAGCGTACTTCTTCCACACGCAAGTGTACATCAAGCTGCTGGACAGACTGAAGATCAAGGTGGAGCAGTATCAATCCAAGAACATCGGCGATATCATGAAGGTTTACCGCTTTTACCGTTATTGGTCCAATTGTTTAACTACGAATTATACTATTTTATCTTAGGCCAAACTTTTACTTCGAAATATTTCAGATTAATACTCTGAAAATATTCACGTGAATATCTCCTATAATCCTAAAAATTCCTTTCCCCAACCCTGTATCACACCATTAAATACATAAATCAGTAACTGCCGTTGTCAAGATTTCGTTTCGACGATTCAAATACTGGTAGGTGTAGTACTATCATAGAAGAACTACGCGTATGGATATATCCTAAAAATGTAGAAGCTAAAAGTTCACCAACTCGAGCACGAAATGCCTAACTTGTCAGGAATTTGCGACTCACAAAATATAATCTCAGGCGCTGGAGTACCTCTTCAAATTCATCGTTCAATCGAGCTACCTCCACTCCCAAGCATCCACCATCGACCGGAGCTTCAGCAAATTCACCAGATCATTACTGGAGTTCTTCGACAAGCTGAACAACATGATAAAAGTTCACCCCAACCGACTTACAACGGTAAGTATCCCGCCATCCTGCCCCAATACCCTTCTTGCTTTAAATCATACGATAAAAATTGCCAAAACCTTGCGCTCTTTTTCCTTTGACTTCTGGTTGATTTACGCTATCACATTTAAGCGATGACATTATTACAGAATAGAGCGAGGCAGCGGGAAGCCCTGGTGAGGGATCACGTGAATTAAATGACTTGTTCCCATCACTCCTACACTATTCTCTGTGTCATCTTTTGTACCGCTAATCTTGTATCACTTAACATGCCATAGATAAAACATTGCCAAAACCTCAGGGTTTTCTTTTTTATCTCTTGGACCAATCGCTGAAATGTACACTTTTGATATCGTTGATAACCATTGACGTCTTCTTGTCCGATTGCCCGTTTTTCATTTTTCATCAATGTCACTTTTGGTCTAGGGTGTACGCTGAAAATTTATTTTCTGATTCAACGTGTAAATGGAAATTCCAGTTCTGCTTGCTGATGTAATAAAAGCGTTGTCTTGCGATTGGAGATTTGGAATAGATTGACAGATTAAGAAAAGATTTGAATTTCGAATTATGCATGTTATTTTTGATAGAAATTTCACGGAAAATCCCAAATTATTTCTCGGTGACATATTTCGAATTTCAGGCTAAAACGTTGAAATATTTCCCGCACACAATTCCGGAGTTAAACAAAATCCTTCCCCTACAAACCACCTGCCAGGTAAGTATACTTATAGGGTCGTTTTGCTTGGAACCTTAACCCTTATAAGGGGATTTACAGATTTAGACTTTAGAGATTGTTAATTATGTTACTGCCTTATCAGATTATATAACAAATCCTGAGCATATCAAATCTTAACCATGCATTATCTCAAACTATACTTTTTATTCCCAGATTATCAGTAATTTCATAGACGCAGTTCCCTCAACAGACGAAAAGGAAATAATACGATACAAACTAGCTTGTATTCATGACATTGTAAAAGGTCAAATTCTAGAAGATCCAGGTATGTTTCAGAGACTTCTGCTGGTTAATTTGATGTTTGTTAGATGTGTGTTTTACGGGTTCATGCGTCAAACAAGAAACGCATAAGAAACGGCCAAGGACCGGTCAAGGACCGTACAGCAGCTGTTAAAGCCGGCTAAGGACCACTTACGAACGGCCCATAAGCAGAAGCCAAAAAGCATACGATGTCAGGGGTGGTTAGAACTGGTTAAGAAAAGCGCCATAAAACCGCCTAAAATTTCATTTGACGAGAAGCAGCATACGCCTAAGAACCGCAAACAATATCTTGCTTGTGGGACGTCAAATTGTCGCAAGATGATAACCGCTTAAAACCCGGATACGAACCGCTTAGGAACTACACAATTGACATTATTTTTTAAACGATTCGATATTTTCAATCAGTCTAACTTCACGTTATCAACAGATAAAGCTTACTAACATATAACGAATAAATAATTTTGTAGACATAAAACGGGGCTCACACAGGCAAGAAGAAAAATCAACGTAAAATTGTTATAATTTTTAGAGTTCGTGACATAAAAGGAAATAAGTTTCAATCCATTATCGTATGGACTTGACCATACAATCAAGTCCCTGGTCCTTCCTCCTTACTCTGTTTCTTGAGCACATTGGTAATCCGTGAGCTCAATTTTTGTAGTTGGTCCTCTAATTTCTTAAGCACACAGGTAATCATTTTCTTTGCTTGGTTCCCCAGTTTCTTGAACACTTTGAATACCTTGTGTACCGCGAGAACCTCGATAAATTCCCCTGGCTTTTGTTCCTGCTGCCCATATTTGCTCATTGACTGAAAATTTTTCGTTATAAGATTAAAGTCGTGAAATAACTGTGGTTCAAAGCCACCTAGCACAATTACTTTAAAGTTAAGATCATGAGTTTGTTCCCATTTAAATTTTAGGAAATTTGGTAGATCTGTTGATAGATAAGTTTTTGGAGTTGTGTCGCACGCTAAATGCTGATGTATAGCCTAATTTCGAGTCCTGTAAATCAATATCTACTATTTAGTGATACGTATCCATTTTACTTACAATTTGCAAGAGATGAAGAAACGTTCCGAAAAGACTGATTACAGCTGCAAATAGTCGTTAAAACAAATTCTCTAAAGCTAGTGACAGTTAGAAAATAAATGTAGAAGTTACTTATTGTGTTCAATAAGATGCAACATTCTGCCGCCCTGTAGTAGTGCACAGACAAAGTCTTGGCACTGTTATATTTTGTTGAATAGATATATTCCACTATCCGGTAAATGATTATGGGAGCAGCTGATGAAATGTAAAAGAAAGCTGTGGAGAGCGTTGCCAGAGTTCCTTGCCACTTCAAAGAACCGCTAACTCTGCTGGCTGATTTCATTGCTTTAACTAGAATGTAAGTAGTGGAGGTTATGACCACACAAGATAGAACAAATAAAAGCAGGCCTAATACACTTGGTCCCAGGTAGCGAAATCTTTGCTTCGAGTTTCCTAAGTTTAAGCTGCATTGGTAGCTCTTGAACGAGAAGGTGACATAGCTTTCCATCGTCAGTTTGAGTATTGCGGGTATTACCAGAGGCCCTACCCAGCAAGCCAAGCAAAGGAAGTGCCCTCTTTTATTGAAATTGTTAAAAATCTCAGTGGGTATTTGATATGGAACATTTTGGTTGTTGTCATTGCACAGATATGAGTAAAACTTACAAAACCTAAACCCAATTGTACATAAGCCAATATTTCGCACGCAAAATGTCCTAAGACCCATTCGTCGGACATGATGGAGATAATTTTTGGTAGGACAAATGTTTGAACAACCATCAAGTCACAAACAGCTATGTTCTGAATAATAACGACAATTATCTTTTGTAATTTCATGGCTTTGTACTTGATTGTTGCTATGAGAATGGTCGTGTCCCCGATCAAAGATGATACCGCCACAAAAAATAAGAAACTTTCCCACAAATATTTGGCAACATTACTCTTGATACCGTATAGGGTTTTGTTGGTGTAGTCTTGTTCTTCAATCATTATAGTATTTCTTGGTGTATCTGAATAAGGAAAATGATATTATTAAGGTTTCCGTTATATAAAAACAATTAAAAAAACAATTGTTATGGACACGTTTTTTAAGTGGTCAAAAAGTCATTTTGTGCGCCGCCTTGAAATTGTCGGTCGCAATATTCTGGCGCACTGTTCAAAATAGAAGGCCGATTTGCCAAAATTGTCTGCTCCTTTTTGAAGCAAAAAGTCAGTAGTTATGGATTACGTGGGAATATTTTTTCTAAGAAGTTCCTGCTTTAAGCAATTTTCACTTAGACATCTGATCATAGTAGCTGATCATAGGCTTCGACAACGATTTTCAGATGCTTGAATATATTCTATAAAGAAACATTGTATGGATGGAATTTTACCCAAGGAAACCTAATTGGGTTCCTCAATTCAGTAAGAAGTCGCTCCAAGAAACTGCCAATTTAATGAGGGATTTCTAACAGCCAATATACAGTTTTTTTATCACAGCGCTGGCAAGCGCGACCGGTTTTTCTTCTTCTTCTACCAAACCGGCCGAAGGCCGCTGCCGAAGGCAGCGGCCTGAGGCTGTTAGCCTACCCTCAAACTGGCCGAGGGCCGCTGCCGAAGGCAGCGGTCCGAGGCCAAACGCCTCCGTTAGTGGTAACATGTAACATAGAAGTAATCGAAGTTATGTTCAAAAACTTGCCAGCGCTGTTATACAAAATTAGTACGATTTGGCAAAAATGGCCATGTTCAGGTGTCTTAAAAAATATGTTAAAATTAAGATAAAAGCTTGAAACTTTGCAAATCTATTAGAAGTTGTCCAAACTGATAGCAAAAAAAAT
>JH153150.1:0-10153 GCA_000226015.1 Mnemiopsis leidyi
AAAAGTAGTTGAGAGTTTTATATTCATAAACTAAAACACCTTGAAACTTTCATTTGTAATCATAATTGAAATTGTACTATCGACTTGTAGTTATTCTTGTACTTGTATTGGAAGTCAGAATTCTTGGGTAGGATCGATATCGATTGATCGATGATCACGAACCTCAAACCTTGATATCAATTGATCCAAATACGATAACGAACCTTCCAATCAAGACCCAATTTTGAAAAACCCTTTCACGTGACTCCAGACCAAGAATTCTGACGTACATACGTAATTATAGCCACTTCATGTTCAACGGTGTTTTTGTTATTCTCTTCATGACTCGAGTGAGAGACAAAGGATTTAATGGAAATTCATCGATATATTTCTGCGTTACTCAGCACTGAGTAGGGAACTGCAATATGGTATCCCTAGAATTTATATTGAGAATTTTGTATACTTATATTCTTATTTTCTTTCATAATACTTTCTTATTCTTACATTTCGATATAATTATCATTCTTAAATATTTAACTTTTTAGTGTCCTGATGACGGCGTAGTAACGCAGAAATATATCGATGAATTTCCATTAAATCTTTTGTTTTTCACTCGAGTCAAAAGGAGAATAACAAAAACACTGTTGAAGTTAGCTTCTGATGCGACTGAAACAATTATCTGATTATTCAGTTACAACAGTTAACACCCTCATCTGCTTCCGACAATCTTTACACTTACAGTTTTTCTACAACAAAACAATTAATGACGTTCACACTCGACTTCATGGATCAACAAGCTCACACACTCCAGTCATTTCATCATTTCAAGTCCGACTTCAAGTCGATCTAGAATCCCCACCAATTTTACCTAGATTTCCCACCAAATCGCTGTTCTGGCCGGGTGGTAATCCTGTGTGAGTCACTGGATTGAGCGTTCATCCTGGACAAGCACATTTTCCGGTGCCGGACCAGATAGTACTGTCTGGTAAACTTAGTCCCGCACACGTTACAGTCGAAACTCTTGCTGGTGTGATGCTCCTTCTCGTGTCTCGACCAAAGAGACCGGTACGTAAACAGTTTATCACAGACGCTGCACGCGTAGAACGCCTCTCCTTTTTGGATGTGCGAGTTGTCGATGGACGCCGTGCTGGCTTCGGGTGTGCTGGGCTTGTTTTCTCCACCCCGATCTTCCTCCTCCTCCTCGTCTTCCTCCAACTCTTCTTCTTCTTCTTCCTCGTCACTAGCAGCGTAGCGAGCTAGGGAGGCTGAGCTGACCGGTTTTAGACAGTGAAGTGTTGTTCTGTCTCGGTATAATCGCATCGTCATGAACTGAAATAGACAGGTTTATAGGAACGGTATTCGTGGGGAAGAATCTCAAATTTTCAATGATAAAACACCTTATTTCTCAAAATTTATTGGCTCTGCCTTAGTTCTGGGTAGTGAAATACTCTCAAATGGTCCAATGGACACAGATTGACCCCCAAAATCAAAGGTAGAAGCATTACATTTAGAGAAACGGGGTTTGAAATTTGAGACACCTCCCCACGAATACCGTTCCTAATAAAACAGGTCAAACCTTTTTTAAATTTTTTTCAAAAGCAAAAGAAGAACGACACACTAGATTCTGTTAGAGCACCTCAAAACTTCAAACATTTCGAATTTAACACTTACCCTGTTGCTGGAACCACAAGGGTTCTTATTGCCCTCCTTGTGTCTTTTAAGGTTGACTTTCTGAGTGAAGGTCATGGTGCAAGAGTCACACTGCCAGACTTGTCTCTCCGACTTGTGACATTCCTCGTGTCTCTTCCAGGACGTCCGGAAGTGGAACCTGCAGTTGGACAATGTGTAATCTGGGCGAATCATATGATTATATATGATATTTTAAAATTTAAACTCAAATTCAAACTTTGCAAAGTTTCTATAGTATCCAGAAAGCCGCCAGTTTGTATAGCCGCCAGTTTGTATAGTATCCAGAAAGCCGCCGGAAAGTAATGTTTTAGCAATTTCAAAGGAACTGTTGCACTGCGAATCCAAGTATTATAACTTAAAGAACAGACTAGGAAATAAAGAAACGTTAAAAATCCAGGTACGTAGCCTCTACTACAGCTACTATATTCTTACTGAAAGTTCCGTACTTTTTATCGCAATAGCCGCAGCCGTAGAGTTTCTTGTTCTTGTACTTGTTGACATGATTTTCCAGAGCGGTTGGGTTAAGGAACTCTCTGAGGCACTCAGGGCAAGCAAACTTGCCCTTTAGCTCCGAACCGGTTACTGCAATGAGCAATCGTTTGGCTTGGTTAGTTTTGTTTCAGGGCTGACGATGCTAGCCGTGCGGGGGCCGCAGAGTTTCAAAGATTAGGGAAAACTTTCTTTGAAGGATGAGTCAAATAAAGTCACCCATGATTTTATCTTTTGATAACGATGACTTGAAACAGTGATAGGTGAATTCTACCTTGGTGAATGTGAGCGTGATTGTTATAATAGTTAGGGGGGGGGGGGTGGTTTGTGGAGTGAGATCGTTACCTTGATGAGGGTGAGTGTGATAAGCATACTCGTAGCTGGATCTCCTATAACTTATGTCCACCGCCCGCAGTTCCCGCTTAGAGGGCGAGTCAAACGTCTCTGATATCGCTCCGGGTTTTGTTGGCGATTTTCTCTGTTTTCTGTCTCCCGTAAGACCTGAAAATTAAACCTTTAAAAATATATAAAGTCGCCTGATCCGAGGTAAGCTGAGGGAAAATTTTGGTTTCGTGAAACTAACAAGATTAACTCTGACCGAGCAGGTAAGATAAAACCATCCTTCATTAGCAGATTACAAGTATTCTAAATTGAATCTACAACTCGATAGGAACATATGGCACCAAAAATATTCAGGAGATTTCATGTAATGAGACGAGGCTTTTACTCGACAGGGATCAGGGGAATTTCTAAACGTTGCCAAGAAAGGAGCGTTTCCTGGTTCCAGATGAGGTAACTAATCAAAGTTAACCATACAATTAGATAGGATGATCTGATTAATTTCTTGACGTCTTTCTAAGAAGCCCTTGCGCCCATCACCTCAACATTTCTTAAAACTAATCTACCGTTCGTTTTGGCAAGTTGCAATCCAGCAAGGGATGATGTACGTGTCAGTATTGCTATGTTTGGTTGGAGCAACCGTCGCAGTACAAAATCCAGGGCTTAGCATCTGTCCAGGTGACTTGATGTTTAGTGATTAGTTACACACTGGCTCTTGACTACAAATTTACCACAGACCACGGCTTGATGACAAAATTTCTAGTGAATCATTGGACTATAATGTCAAAATGACAATGTCAATTTAAGAGTTAAAAGTTTATAATTTAGAACGTTTATTCGAAATTACTCATGATACGTTTTTGATAGCTATATTTTATTTTCTTTCTATGATGAAGCAAGTTTTCACGTTTATAAAATTTTCAGAGCATCGCGAGGTTCTAAAAGACCTGATTTCTTCAAACAAATGTACAAAAGAAGAGAGAATCCCGTTAAGTGAGATAGCGGAGGAACTGGTAGATGTCATAGCTGAACTGCTACTGGAAGGAGGATGGGAACTAACGAAGGTTGAAAATGCGCGCACGAAGCGGGCGGTACCAAATGGTTGCACACGAAGATGCTATCCCAACTGCAGAAATGTGTGTACAAAACAATGCTACTGGGACTGTGAACCTATTGATCCTTGTTTCAGAGACGGGACGATATGTCCTTAGAAACAAAGAAGGGATTACTTTGTAGTTGTAGTTTCTTGTACTAGAATCACTAACTGTAATTGTTGATCATATGAACATTGAACAATGCAATTTTGTTTCAACTTTATTTTTCCTAAATGCTAATTATATATGATCAGTTTCGCAGTGAAAAATAATTTACTGCTTTTATTAAAAATAGTCTATTTTCCGGTACCACGGCTCAATTAGGCCATTTTAGTTGTATTTTTCTTTTGAAAATTGACAAAAAGCCGTTATTCACCCCTTCAGCTTAAATTATCTGTTCAGACTGACAATCAGCTGAAATAGAATTTACTTATATGATAAACGTTCAACAATCAACCAGTCCCTTTCACTGATTAAGTTATCAACACTTTCCGGTGTCCAACTGATAGTGCTAATGTATTGCGTTCTATAAAATTTACGAACCTATCCAAACCTAGAAATCTTTTCCTGAAACACCTCCAACCTTCAAATTTTACCGGACAAAACCAATTGATAAAATATATAATCGGAGCATGAGGGACATGAAGAAGATAATGAAATTCAGTATGTCTTGAATATTTCGGTTTAAGTTTTATCTCCGGACACAGCAGCCAAGTTGATAAATCGTGGGACTCCGAAGATAAAACAACAAGACGATGAGACTAAACAGCGGTGTGAGGGACCTGTGTTAGGGGTTCGAGGGCCCTGTGTAAGCAGTGTGAGGGACCTGTAAAAGAGGCGTGAGGGCCTGTGTAAGTGGCGACCAAGGTGCTATGTAAGCCGTTGTAAGATGTAAACGGTGGATATGGGCCGGGGCTCAAACTTGTGCTTGACCTCGACTACACACGTTTGAACATGGACCACTCTATCACTGCCAAATCTTGCTGACCCCTTGGCCTTAATGAGTTTTGTAACCATTTAACAGATTTACTGAATCAATTCGTTTCGGAGGTGTTCAGACTTCAGTTTCACTATTATAAAAATAAACTTGGATGAAATAAACTTGTTTCAATCATGATATCCTGTTGCATAACATTATTTTTCGTCCATAAAAATTACTACATAAGAAGTGCCCAGAAAATATTCAAACAGACTGAAGACTCCTTGGTATATACATTATCTTTTCTTAAGGATGTTCGTGTTGGTATTGCTAATATGCTTGGTTGGAGTAACTGTCGCAGTAGAGGATACAGGATTCAGCATCTGTCCAGGTAATTCAACAGTTTGTTGGTGAATAATACGTTAAATTTTAATAATAACACGTTAAATTTTAATCCTCAAAACATAAACTATATAGTCACTATTTGCATCGGGTTCCTTCAGGTAGGTATTTATACTTCAGGTAGGTATTTATAATATAGATTATAAGTATAAAATTAATATCTCTGTAAAAGACAAGTTCACGAAAACATTTTCATTTTCAGAGCACCGTGGAGGGCTGAAACACTTTATTACTTCAAACAATTGCACAAAAGAAAATAGAATCCCGCTTAGCGAAGAAGAGCTAACAGAAGAACTGACAGATGTCCTTTCTAATTTGCTATTGGGAGAAAGCTGGGGACTAACGAAGGCAGAAACTGGACGCAGAAAGCGAGCACCACGAAACCAGCGGAAGCCATGTGTCTATATTTACCTCGATGACGTCCTGATTGGACAAATTTGCGGGGAAACCACAATCTCTGGAATTTCCATAGGCTAGAGAAAATTTTTAACTCTTCCTCCAGGGGAGAAGGGGAGCCTGGTTTACCTTTCTCCATGAACGATTTATTTGTAAATTTAAATTTTTTCTGCAGTGGGCCTACTAGGGTGGAATCCTTAGTAAGCTCAACATTCCCGCTGTTCATTGCTGATCATACAAAAAGTTCACTTAACTTTCTTCCTATGATACTTATATGCAAGTTACTTAACTTGATATTGATTACGAATAATTACATTTTTACGAAAAAATTGGTATCGTTGAATAAATTTAATGTTGAATGAATGCAGTTCCTTTAGCTCCGTGTTTTACTTAGTTCACCTCTACTTAGCTGTAGCAGAAAATCGCGACATCCAAAGCGATTAGATAACAATTAGTCTTAGACTGTTGCCAATCATACTTACGAGAAACTTTAGAGTGTTCCATATTGAAGTGCTTTGTCAGTTGAGATTTGTCCTTGAACTCCCGGGCACAGGCAGTACACTGATAAACGTTACTGGCCATCACTCTCTGTTCTACTTCTTCCGCTGCCATTATGTGATCTGGAAAAAATATTCCGCGATTATGTGGAACACCGCAAATTTTAAGGCATTTAAATTCTAAATCATTACAAACTTTAGCTAAATATTAGCTCCTTAAGAAATCCATCGATTCTTTGATAAATTCATCATATCCATCATAGCGGAACACACAAAACTAATAAAGGAGACACTAAACAACTAGTTATCGCCGACCTGTCATGTGATTTTTGTAGTTTTTGTAGGAGAAGAATTTCTCTGAGCACTTCGCACATTCGTACGCAACAATCCGCTCTCTGTTAGAGTCATTACCCCCTGTCTGCATCCTAGGGTACAGCAGGGAGTTATTTTTACAGAGAAGTTGTTATTCAGAGAATGTATCAACATCATATTTGAAATTTTTTATCAAATTGTGTAATTTCACGCCACTTAGACGTATGGAGGATAAAAGTCAAGGAAACCGATCAAAACAGATAGGTGTTCAGAGAAACTACAATCGTCCAATTTACATATTTTATCTATTTTAAGGCTCAAGAGGTTTGGAAATCGGGATCCTAGACGGTTGAAACTTTTGTTGAATCAAAATTTCAAGGAGATGTAAGATGTCGTTACGATTGGAGCACTATCAGGAAAACGAACAACAATCAACATAGTTTAAAAACAGTGAAAAGCCATTTCCCTTCATTTGATAAGAGATTCAACCAATCAAATAAATCGATAATTTTAATTCTTAATTTATGTATATAAATTATCTGAAACATCAAAAAATAGTGTAAACTATATTTTGCTTTACAAGTTTGTTGCCGCGCGTTACATTTTCCAAACAGTGCGCGGCAAAATTTAGTGGGGCACTCTGCTTCATCGAGTACTTGAGACATTCTATCATATTATTCATACGTATTTGCCATTAAATATTTCAGAAACAGTACACAATTCCAAGACAGTATACGCTCGGGATGGCCCAGTTAAACTTAATTCATAAAGTTACATAAAGTTACAAAAAGTTACTCTCCGCTTTTCGGTCAAAACTCATAAGGCTTGTTGTACTTGGCGCAATCCGTTCGCTAAACATAGAATAGTCATTAGTCACACTCTTCTCTTTACAACAAATAAGTAAGTTCCCATATCTGTTTCAAATAAAAGAGAGGTATCATAGATCTCAAGCGTTTGGATTCTGTGCCAATGACAGACATGATAACATGTTCTAACACTGAGAAGTAAACAGACATGATAACGCGTTCTAACACTGAAAAAGTAAAGAGACATGATAACACTGATACTACTGCGATATCCTGCTGTTCCAGTGGGGGAGGCCCGGGTCTATACGAGGCGGAGACCCCGTGTTATCTCTCGTTACTCCCAGGTTTATCCGGGAGGGCTGGCCCTCGCTGGACAGCGTGTCTACTGGGATACCTTTACAGATCTTCTTGTGTTTTACTAGGTAGTACTGCCTTTTAAAGACCTGAGTGGGAGATAGTTGTTAGAAGTCGTAGCATTACAAATTTCGTAGCGGGGCAGCTTTTAAAGCGGGGCAAAATTCAACAATACTGATCAAATTAACTTTGCTATACACAGCAGTTTTTTCCTTGCAATACACTATACAGTGTATGTACAGACAAATACTTTAGTCTTCCACTCACCTTCTGACATATGTGACATTTGAAGCTGTTGTCTGTAGAGTGACTTTTTAAGTGACGTGTCCAGAGAGAGCGATAAGTAAATACCTTGTCACAGATCGTACATTCGTGTACTGTGATTCCTTTGCCTGTACAGAGACACTGAGTTTTTACAGTTAAACTGTATAAATACGAACTTAAAGGTTTTAAATGTTTACACTTATTGATAATTAAGTAAAGTAGTCAAACCTTCAAAATATTGACGAGATAAAAACTGTAGATGACCTCCCAGTTATCATATTGTCATTGACAAATGTCTTTTATTTATCAAATGCGCATTAAATGCTGTGCACTAACAATACACAATGTACGAAGACATTAACAATCTACATATTGGACGGCACAGCTACAGTAATAGTACCATGAGTAAAACTTACTTAAGTACTTTAAATACTCACTTAAACTTACTTAAACTTATAGTACCATGAGTAAAACTTACTTAAGTACTTTGAATACTCACTTAAACTCACTTAAACTTATAGTACCATGAGTAAAACTTACTTAAGTACTTTGAATACTTAAACTCACTTAAACTTATAGTACCATGAGTAAAACTTACTTAAGTACTTTGAATACTCACTTAAACTCACTTAAACTTATAGTACCATGAGTAAAACTTACTTAAGTACTTTGAATACTCACTTAAACTCACTTAAACTTATAGTACCATGAGTAAAACTTACTTAAGTACTTTGAATACTCACTTAAACTCACTTAAACTTATAGTACCATGAGTAAAACTTACTTAAGTACTTTGAACTTAAACTCACTTAAACTCACCGATACGTTCCCGCTGGTTCGCCTCCACATCACTTTCGTACTTATTGTTGACGTCTGTGTTCAAGTTGTAGTCAGTTTCGTCTTCTTCGTCGTGCTCGTCGTCGTCGTTGTAGTCGTCGTTGTAATCCTCTTCTAACTGGCAACAACAGTATTGTTAGTTATTATATATTGTTAGTCTACTGAACAACAGTATTGTTAGTCTACTGAATCTCAGTAAACTATAGGTAATTATATGATATTAAATATAGGTAAAATAATTAGTCTACTGAACTCATATTGTTAGTCTACTGAACTCATATTCTAAAATCTTGAAATTCTGAAACCTAAAAAATGGAGTTTACAACCTACCTACATGCTGTGTAAAGACATGCTAAGTAACGACATGCTGAGTAACAACATGCTGAGTAACAACATGCTGACTAACAACATGCTGAGTAACAACATGCTGAGTAACAACTTGCTGAGTAACAACTTGCTGAGTAACTTGTAAATTAAAATACACCTGTAACGTTATCTCATGTTCGAGAGGGGCGTGATATTGACGATGTTTTTCAAGCAGGAACTTTTGGGAGAACGTCCTGTCGCACAAATCACAGTGGTACCTGAAGGAGATACACGTTTTAAGGGGGTTTGGAAGTGAAGTATCGGCATACAGCAGAACACTACAGGAGTAACGTCATCAGCATATTTAAATAGAAAAGTAAAAATATTCAAGTAAACAGAGAAAATATCCTTTAGCCCTCTCTCTTAAACTTTGACTCCCTGCACTATTTCACAGAAGAGGTACACAAACAACATTAATTGTTTACAAACGTGTGACTAACTTTCTCTTTTCGTTGTGAGTGTCCAGGTGACGCGCGTAACTGTTTCTCAGGTGGAATGCCTTGTTGCAAATACCACACGTGTAAACCTGAGGTGTGATTGTAACAGCTCTAACAATCATTGTGATAAGAGAAACTATCATTATTTAACTACTATCGCCGTTCAGGTTGAGAAACTTTGAATGTATGAAGATATTGATAAAAATAAGGATAAAGACAAGAATAAACTTCTACCTTAGTGTTTGCATATTTTAGCTCATGTTGAAAGAGGTCGTCAGTTGAAGAGAACGATCTTTGACAAATTTCACAGGTTGTGTTGTTTTTATCGTCTGGAAGAGGAGGAAGTAAGTATATCAGTAAGTATATCAGTAAGTATATCAGTAAGTATATGATCAGTATTACTGATTCTGTAAGGTATATCTCACGTTAACAGATATCATTTACCACTTACATGGACAAGTGCAGTGTTGAGTTTTCTTTGAACAAAAGTAACACTTCAGCTTGTTTACAAACAGACAGAGTACGGACACAAAAAGACAAGCACAAGACAAACAGATAAATAGACACACATGTCTGCCTCTGTCTATACATGATTACTTACTTTCTTACTTTAACAAAGTAACAAAGTAAGTAATCATGTATAGACAGAGGCAGACATGCACACAGACATAGACGGACAGACATATTGACAAGGACAGATAGACATATAGATCTAGACATAGACAGACAATCAGAAAGACAGACAGACAGACAGACAGACAGACAGACAGACAGACAGACAGACAGACAGACAGACAGACAGACAGACAGACAGACAGACAGACCTTTACCTTTAGTGAACCTTTAGTGATAGGTTCAGCAGGATCCTACTGGGTCACAACTTCTGTCGAAGGCCACCCTGCTGGTCATAGTTACACCAGTTGAGCATGGAGTTTGCATTCGCTGTGGTGTAGCCCGTAGTTGGCGGACAGTC
>JH153150.1:19374-47899 GCA_000226015.1 Mnemiopsis leidyi
TGGTGTGTAGTCTGGTAAGGTTGTGTCTGAAATTGATGGTGTTGTGTTTGGTAAGGTTGTGTCTGAAATTGAAGGTGTTGTGTCTGGTAAGGTTGTGTCTGAAATTGATGGTGTTGTGTCTGGTAAGGTTGTGTCTGAAATTGATGGTGTTGTGTCTGGTAAGGTTGTGTCTGAAATTGATGGCGTTGTGTCTGGTAAGGTTGTGTCTGAAATTGATGGTGTTGTGTCTGGTAAGGTTGTGTCTGAAATTGATGGTATTGTGTCTGGTAAGGTTGTGTCTGAAATTGTTGGTGTGGTCTTGCTGGCGATACAGAGGGTAAATAAACGGGAAATGGGGCATTGGGACGGTTTGATGATTACTTCATGGTTTATTAAACAATCGATAAGTTTATTATATATGCGGTCTCTTATAATTTTTTCCATCTCTTACTCTTTTTTGCCGAAGGCGCGGCGTACGTATCGCTATCAGAGTATTACTCTGAAGTCTGAAGTATGAAGGCAATTTGATATTCAATTCTAATCCTTATCTGACTTATCTATTCTAAATCTCTAGTATACTTAACTAGTATAATTCAACAGCAGCCATTATCATCAGACAAGTTGAAATAAAAATGTTTCAGTTTCACGGCCAATATTTTCACTGTAGCTTCCATGGTATTCCATCAGCAGTCTTTGCGGCAGAATTAATTTTTACAACATATCTTCTGCCCAAATTCTATGCTTCTACCTCTAGCAGAGCGCAAATCGAAGAAGCCCGAGACCTAACTAAGCGGGCGCAATTCTTGTTTAGATAATGTAATGGGCTTGATCGAGACAAATTTCAGGACGATTATTGCTGCGATAGGATTAACAAATTTTTCAAGAGAGATAACTCAGCTCATGATGAAATCAATGAAATATTGATAATCGTACCTGCGGTTGAAGGTCCTCTTGCATTCTTTACATTTGAATATCTTTTCTTCTCGTTTACTTGACTTGTGACCGTAATATCGGGGACTGATCTCATATTTAGGGGACAAATCATAGTCTCCCATGATAGATCAGGTTATTTTCATATTGTCGATTTTACATATCAGCACATATCTGATTAGATATTGGAGGTAGATAACGTACGGTTAGCATAAATAGAGGAGTTAGTTAAAATTCTGTACACCTAAAATGATGAGAAAAATTTATCTCTTCAAATTTGTACGGTTTACTTTAGATACAGATACTAGTTTCAATAAACGATTATCATGAATAGTGAAAAATTGTGAATAAAACGACTTAACTAAGTTGTTATGAATTTAAGTAAAAGCTTTAAGTACATGATAGCTTAGATAACAACTGTATTCATCGAGACAACAACAGAGTTACTAGATAATACATAGTTCAAATATCCAGGTGCATACAGAGAACTGAGTAAAGTTAGACTTAGTAAAAACCCACAGGCATACTTTTGTAACACCCAGGAACAAATTGTAAATAATAATATACATAGTTCAAATTTCCAAAGACGTTGTGCATCAGCAATAGAATTTAGGAAAAGTTTCGTGTAGAGGGGTGTATCCAAAACACTAAAAAATTTGTAAATGTACATAGTTCAAATATCAAGGTTAATCGTCTAAAGATAATACTGATGAAGGAAATTAGAAATCCAGAGACAGATAGAAAAGTCAAAGAAACATCTTGTCCCCTGGCAGTCCATGACACAAAAGTTATAGCCCCTGAGGGCAGCGTGGGATTGTCGGCTTGCAGGATTTGGATGAGGTCGCCGGGTTCCTTGTAGTGCCAGTAGCTCGGAAGGCTGAAGAAGAACGTTGCCGTTCCTACTCCAGCCCCGTGCTTAAGTCCTCGAGTCCCCCGACTGCCCTCATAACAAATTGTTCAGACGGTTTGTCCCACACTGTGACCTCAACCCGTCCGTTTACGAGACAGCCGTCTCGTATCCGGACAGGTTGCGCCGGCCCCCCCAGCTTCCTTCCCCATAGCCAGTCTCGTTTTTATCAACGAACGATTGCTGGATATTCGCAAAGTCAGCTTTTGTACAGGCCCCTCAGTCCTTCTTTGTAACAAGAATTTTGGAGGGGGAGCTGCACGGGGGGTCAGCGGGCTTCCTCCTCCTTGATGTACATAGTTCAAATATCAAGGTGCATACAGAGAACTAACTAAAGTTAGACTTAGTATAAACCCACAGGCATACTTTTATAACACCCAGGAACAAATTGTAAATAAGAATATACATAGTTCAAAATTCCAAAGACGTTGTGCATCAACAATAAACTCTAGAAAAAGTCTCGTGTAGAGGGGTGTATCCAAAACACTAAAAAATTTGTAAATGTACATAGTTCAAATATCCAGGTTAATCGTCTAAAGATGATACTGATGAAGAAAATTATAAATCCAGAGACAGACAGAAAAGTAAAGAAACATCTTATGGAGTCCATTGTGTCGTTCTTAATTAGGCCTCGCACCAGAATCAATGCCGGTGTCTTCAGGTCTGTGTCCCGCTAGCAGGGACAGTGAACTCGTATATACCAGATATCTGCTATCCAGCCACCACTCCGTATTCGCCGTTGTACATAGCTCTAATGTCCAGTGAAGTTTTCCGAAAGTACCCACGATCAAATAATTAACGGATCCACGAGCAGATAGTAAATTGTTAATGCTATGAGGTGGTAGCTGGTTTGTAAAATCCATCCTACACATATCTTCTCTACGTCCCTTATATCGAACTTTAGTCGTCTGTACATAGTTCCTATTTCCAAAGACGTTGTGCATCAACAGTATACTCTAAGAAAAGTCTTGAGTAGAGGTATATTTCCAACACACTTCCAAAAATATAAAAATGTACATAGTTCAAATATCCAGGTAAGTCGGCTAAGGATAACACTGATGAAGAAAATAATTAATCCAGTGAAAAACGGAGAAGTCAATGAAGCATCCTCCGGAGTCCACTATGTCTTTCCCTTGAAACATCCTTTAATTGGAACATCTAATTCATTACATAGTCCGATATCAGATGTGAATGTTTAACATGACTCAGGAACAGATTTAGAGACACCCGCACACATACACTTAATTTTATATTCAGCGTGCAGTCCGATCTTTAGTGCAACCTCTTGGCTCTTCATTGAACATCCTTCATAGGCCTACCCTGAATGATTATCGATTTAAAATGTCAGGTTCGACAGTTATTATAAAATAGATCAAGAGAAAAGGAGATCAATTTTGTGATTATTTTAGTTAGTTAAAAGTTCTGATTCCCACAGAGTGGAGGGGCAAAATGCAAATATCGTTTTCCTATATTTAAAATTTATTCGGTTTCGGAATAAATAAACTTTTATATTGGTTTGCGCTATCCACTAAATTTGCCTTTATAATCAAAACTTAGTTAATATTCTCCAGATGATCATCAGTAGTAAAACACTACTGCAAAAAAGTGGCAGGATTTCTACTCTAGCTAAAAATCGTTCTCACCGAAGTTTTTCTGACAGGAAATTCAAATTCAAATTCAATATCTATGCGATTAAGCATTTTTAATCATTGTTTCGGTTGAAACTTTCAATTGGACGTTATTTTGCGGTTTATAAATGATATTTCCGTCTAGATTGTAGAAAAAACGTTTTTTAGCAATAAAACGCGAACAGGAAAACTCATAGTTTGTTTTTCAGAGAAAAATTGCTCTATAGTAGACAGTACATAGTTCAAATAACCAGTATCATTTATAAGAAAGTAAAAACTCAAAAAATGACGTAGACAAAACTATTCCAGTTTTAATCACTACAACACTGGTTGTCCTCGTTCACCCTGTGTGGCATTATATCAGTTACTGTACAATTCTATACAAACACACCCACACACACACACAGAACCACACAGCACTTACAAATTTAAAAGTGTACATATTTTCAATATCAAGAAACTTTAGTTACATTAATTAAATCCATCCGCATGTAAAAACTTTCCACATACAAGCAGAGAATCTGTACACAGTTCAAATATCCGGTAAATTAGAAAATACTGCAGAAACCTACGTTTTAGAGAATATTTTCAAGTAACATTTCAAACTCCGATCCAATCAGGTACACTTGATCGTCCGTTTCAATAGGTTTAATACTTTTATTTATTAAAAGTTTCGTGCAGGGGAGTGTTCCCAATTTAACACTTATTACGATTATAATGTACATAGTTCCAATTTTCGGAGACGTTGTGCATCAAAAGCCAACTCATAAAAAAACTTCGTGTAAGGGTGTGTATCCAAAACACAACAAAAACTTTAACTGTACATAGTTCAAATATCCAGGTACATAGTCTGGTACAACACTGATGTCGAAAATAGGTTTTCCAGAAACATACTGGGAGGTCGAAGAAACATCCTTTTGGAACACTTCGTTCTGTACATAGTTCAAATACCCAGTAAGATTATCAAATGTCTCTTGTTCCTTACTGTCGTCTACAATGACTCTGAAAACCTGAGGGCACGCAAAAAATCGCGACAAAAATGTAGTGTCTTATTTTAGATACCTACTATTTACATCTGCACCTAGTTTTTGTACATAGTTCAAATAACCAGTTAACCTGATAAAACTGCAGAAACCTACGTTTCAGATAATATTTTCAAGTAACATTTCAAACTCCGATCCAATCATGTGCACTTGAACGTCCGTTTCAAAAGGTTAAATACTTTTATCTATAAAAATTCTCGTGCAGGGGAGTGTTCCCAAAACACTTATTACAATTATAATGTACATAGTTCCAATTTTCAAAGACGTTGTGCATCAAAAGCCAACTCATAAAAAATCTTGATGTGTAATGTTGTGTATCCAACACATTTCCAAAATAATTGAATGTACATAGTCCAAATATCCAGGGAAATTTTCAAATAATATCCATGTGCAAACTGTTAGATTGAATCAAGCACTTAAGAAAAAGAACTGTTGTACATAGTTCTGATACCCGAGGAATTATTATATATAAAATCCCTATCCATAACTTTTGTAAATAGTTCTGATACCCGAGGAATTATTAGATAAGATCCCTATCCATAACTATTGTAAATAGTTCTGATACCCGAGGAATTATTAGATAAGATCCCTATCCATCGACACTGCAACGGTGGAGTACATCAAAGCTGAAAGTTTGAAGACCCGCTAAATTCTAATGTCTAGTATAAATGGACCAGGTTGGCTTAGAAAAATCAGAACTTGGAGTGAAGAAAGGTCGATAAAAACAATTAGGAGTGTAGGAAGGTCGATAAACAATTAGGAGATCCGAGAATGTTAAACTTCCAGCTAGAATGGTTGCCATCAGTATTTCAGTTGCAGTGTGAAATGTGATGGTATTGAGACATGTAGAGAAACATGACATTCTTCAGCAATCTTATATCGTTCCATTTCGTTTCTAGCCTAAGGGATAGTTCAGTAAATTTTAAGTAGTTATTACGATGTGAATCCAATTGAATAAGAAATATAAATAACTACATTCAAGTATTACTTGCCTATAGCTCTGTTGTAAAAACATAAACCTGAGAATAACTTAGCTTTTTAAATAAGTTCAAACAACAACAATTTTTCGAAGTAAGAGGCTTCAGTTGAACTCGCCCAAAGAACTGATAAAGTGATAAATATAAAAATTAATTTTATCAATTGCAATGAGTACAATCTGAGTTGATACGAATTCCATAAAAAGGTATCATTATACTCTAAAAATAAATTAAACCAAAAGGAGTTAAAAAATCGTTGGATGATCTAAAAACAGAAAAAAGTTTAGATAGTTAACTAAAGTGAAGTTATTGAGAAAAAAACTTCGCATTATCACCCCTCTGAGCAACTCTATTAATTTTCATTTTATATAAGTGACTCTGAATACCAACTTTTGAACACTAACATGAACAGGAACAATCTTAACTCCAAATTCCAAATGTTTCATTGATTTGTTTAAATGATTTTATTAATTTTAAATCATAAGCCATCTAAAATGATGACCTGGTAACAAACCATCCAATGCAAACGAAATGGAAAATTCGTCATACATCAAACTACAAAAAACAAGATAGAAATCAAATCAGTAATTTCTCAACAATGAAATTAACTATGTCAATAAGCTGATTAAATAGCCCAACCCAAAACACCGAATCTTCATCGATTCGGTCACCAATCTTGCCCTTCATATGAACTTGCTTCCGAAGTTATCAAAGTTTTTATCTTATCTAAAGTATCCTGAGTGTTTTTCAATGTGTTGACCAATTCTGGCATAACAGGCCGTGATTTCTCAAATTTCTGCTTCTTCTTCTGGGGTGAGTTTATAGGGCTATCCTCCAAATCATCACTTTCGCTGCTTAAAAAACAAAAATCTTGGTGTTTAGCCAGCTCTGAATGGTAGTTAAAGTTTTCGCAACAGTTTTTACACCTGAAAGACTTGCCGCCTCTGTGGAACTCAGCCACATGTAACATGAGGGAGTAACAATCTTTGAACTTGATGTCACAAACAACACACCTAGTCTCCTTCTTATGTTTGGTCTGCACGTGCTCGTACAGGGAAGCTATCTCCTCAAGCGTCTGTATTCTGAAGCAACACAAGCAACATTCACACAGGTTGATTGGCTTATCGTCTTTCTTTAGAGCATACTTTTTCCCAAGTGTCCCATCTTTACTCATCTCCTTATCAGCACTTGTTCCCTTATCATCTGAATTAGATACCTTGTTCTTCTCCATGGGACTATTGGATTTGTCGCCCCACGCACTTTTAGAGCTGGTCCTACAAACAGATGTGTCCACATTACTGAGGGCGATCTTATCAGCCTGATTGCTCATGATAGCAAACGGTGAAATGTCGTCAATGTTAGCACTCATGGGAGACTTGACAGGGCTGTCAGAATCATGAGAATCATCGTTACGGTCGGAGGTGTCAGGTGTGTATTCTATGTCCCCTTCTGAAATGAAGTGATTTAAGAATTTTGTATTTAAGGTTACTTGGAAATGACATTAAGGTTATTAGAAATAGCCCATGCTTGGAGAAATGTAACAGCAATGCGGAATCACTTGAATTTTTAATTTAGATGACAATGCTCAACCCAATATACTACCTTTAGCACGTTTGATGAGATACGGAGTCAGAGACTTTAGTTTAGGTTTTTTATCAGCAATAAACTTAAACAAAGTGCCCTGTTTTAAAGTAGGAGCAGAGTTAGGGGGTCTATTCTCGAGATCACAAAACGAAACAGATCGTAAAACTGGACTGATTGGCACAGCAAAGGATGATAAAACCGGCCGAGAACCGTTCCGTTTAGGTTTAAAATCTGCCGGAGCAAAATGAGCAGAGCAAATAACTTCATCACACTTTCTACTCTTCACCACTTCTTTTCGTTTGGCTTGAGAAAGTATAGAAATCCAGGCTTCCCATGTAGGCCTGTTAGCGGTTCTGTTAGGGAACTTGTGGAATGAAAGGTTGAAGTTGGTGGAGGAGTCATGAGGACAAACTGGGTAAGAACACTTAACCATGACTTGCTCTGGCAGATGTTGAAAACAGAGGACTGCAATGCCAAGCCAAAGGAATATTGCACACGGAGGGTGAAGAGCAGCTTGACTTGTAGCAAGTTTGTAGAGTAAGTTATGGTCTATTGAGCCAGGACATCGTGATCAAAACATTTCATACTGGGACAGTCCTAGAATCTAGTCTGGGTTGGCAAGGATTAGGCAATTTAACAGGAAAATGCGATAACAAAGAACTATTGCTATCTGATCATCCTTGCAGTTTAGTGTGTAGTAGAGGGATTTATTTCTAAGTTTAATCAGAAATAGGTCTGCTAACGTAGTTACGTAAATCTTGTAATAACAAATACGCATGATTACCAATAAATGACCATTGCGTAATCCTTGTTACAAGTTGTACGTAACTAAGTTAGCATTCTTATTTCTGGTTGAACTTGCAGTTTGGAGCCTGCGATATCATATTAAGCCATGACAGACTGACAGAACTTTAGTCAAGACACGATGCTTACACAAGAGATATCACGTGACATATAATGATTAAAATTAATCAAGTCAAAAAAAAGCCCACAAATCTTTTCAGACAACCAACACGACAGTTGTTAAAAACTTAAGTTACCCTAAAGGCAAAACTCTGAAACATCAAACAAAGCAGAAATAGAGAATATCAAGTTTATCATGGATTATACTTCCTAGAAAGACTGGTTTGGTTTTCTTGCTATATCAATAATACAATAGAGATATCAGGCCAAGGTTCAAGTACGATATGGTACAAAACAGGGTGTAGTAGCCAAATAAGTACATGACAAAATGGACTGAACGAATCATTGAGAGCACATAAACTGACAAGCAGGACCTTAGCGACACAACCAAGAATTAAGTTTATCTCTACATCAGTTCTGGACAGCAGAATCAAACAATAGACTTATTAGCAAGAATACCATTTTGATCCACACTTCAAGCAGCTACAAATCAATGTCAGCTGTATAAACAGTGCCGATAGCAGTGCTAGAACAACAATCTTACCCTCGACAAACACTCTTCCAGGAATACTCTTCAAGTTGATGGGATTATTGTCGATAACATCCAGTAGCTCCATGATTGTATCGTCAATGTACTTCTTGTGTGGAGTCAGATCACACCCAAACTTCTGCATCAGCATGGTCCGCACTTTCTTCGAAGTGATGTAGTCGTGATTGTACTCGTACAAAATTGAGGTAATCTCACTCCTTATCGTACTTTTTTTAAGCTCAACTTTTCCTGAGCAGTCTGACGAATCTTGGTGAGGAGGCTGGCTGCACTCGCTACTGTGATGCAGATGTGACTGTCTGGTGGGCTCCGTGTTCTGATGAGACATCTTACCGGGGTCGCAGTTTGAATCTGAACTAGAGGATCTCCTGAAATCTTCCTTTTTCTGGGGGTTCGGAACATTGCCCATCTGATCTGTTGGTCTGGCCCCACTACTAGACCAGTTTCGTGTGGCACAATTGTCTGTGTTGGGTTTGAAGGATTTTTTACGTTTTCTAGCTTTGCGCTTTTTAGATCCTATACTTGAGGAACTGGGCATCAAATTCTGATTTTGCAGAGATTTTTGCTGTTCTAGATAAGGATTTTTATCAGTCTGCCTATTCTGATATTTCTGCTGTTCTGCATAAGGTTGGTTTTCTGGTTTGTTATAAGATTTCTGATATCCTATATGAGACTGTTTACCAGTCTGAATGTTATGAGATTTCTGCTGTCCTGTTTTCTCAACGGACGATTTCCCAGGCAGACTTTCCTGCAACAGTTCGTCAAACTCAGTTGGGCGGCGTCTAAAATCGGCGTAACTGGGGTGAATAGAGGGTTGACGGGACTGTTTTGAGTTCCAGATTTTATCTGCAGGAGAGGAGGAGGAGGAGTAGTTTTGTCGGTTTTGTTCGTGTTCCCGCTGAAGAGGAAACGGCGCTATTAGGTATTTCAAATAATCTGTCTAATTTTACGAAAAATGCAACCATCAATATCTTTTTAATTCTATATATTGCCGGGTAACCAAAATCTAATCTGGCCAAGTCAATCTAAGTAGACGATTCTTGTAACCCAGTTTTCAAGTTCAGTACCCAAGTATATCCCGAGGATGAACTGTCACGTGGCCACAAAAAAGCGTCTGTTGTCGTTTTGAACTTCATTGCACTGTCAAGTTGTGAACGAGGCGTGTTGCATCTATAGTACGTGTTATTGCTCGTGTCTATGATATTCAACATTGACTTCAGACCTGATATGTCGTGCGGTAGCAGCTTGTCTAATCCCTGAAATGTAACAAACCAACAGTCAGGGCTATGATTTTTTGTGATGAGATTTATTTTTGAACCAAATGATTTAGTAAAAAAAGCGAAGAAAAGTGTGATCTTTTGTCATTATTTTTTGGTCCTACCTGTAGTTTGATTGGATGTCTCTCAAAAATCTGGGAAAAACATCGCGGATGATACACAACCATGTCACTGTATTTCTTTAAAATGCCCGCTGAGGAGTTACACAAGTGTAAAGTTAGGCAAATTTTTAAAAACTATTTCAACACTACAAATTAAATACATTTATATGATATACGAATTGAAGATTTCAAGAACCCAATCATGTTAGCTGTTTTATTTCGTCTTTCCAACCAAAACAAAAGTTAGGGAAATTGTCAGTCATAAAAGTTGTCGATAAAAAACTTGCAAAAAATTTGAGAGTTTTTCAAACTTAAATTCTAAAAGACGTTGAAATACTTTACTTGTATAAAATTAAAGTAGAAGCTAACCTATCTTAATATCAGTGGGAAGCATGGCCATGTTACACTGCTCGCAGTAGTAGTTCAATCTCCTATCGAGTATCGAGTAGCCCACCTTGAGGTCTCCTGGCACTTCTTTAGTTACTGTCGGGGTCTTTGTTTGTGATTTTGCTACTGAAACATGATGGGTTCTGGTGTTAGACTAACAGTCGCGGTTTAAGGATGCGTGGCAGCAGAAAATGCAGAGGCATGTTAAGATTGCATTGCCACAGGCGAGAGCCACTGACGCCTAAAGCTCCTTTAGTACAAATTTGGTGTAATTTTAAATTATGCTCTTTACAACTTACTTTTTCTGACGATATAATGTCTGTGATATTTTGACAAACTGCTATAGCCATACAACTCTGTTGTACTCTTGCAAACATTCGACGACCTGTTGAATATTTTCAATTGGTCACTCTGGGTAATATAATCAACTGGATTTTTCAGCAGTGGTTCGTTGAAACACAATAAACTGACCAATTACTGGCTGCCGAACAACTCCACCACATGAGAAGAATTTGTGTGTTTCAAGAATTTGTGTGTTTCAAGAATTTGTGTGTTTCACTGTCTAGCCAAACAAATGATTCCACCACATGATTGACAGGGTTGTTTGATCAGTTGATTGGGTACACAATCAATCAATCAATGGATCTTGTTAAGTTTTAAACGACAACTTCACCACAACGACAACTTTTCAAAAGCCTTTTTGAGGCAAAATTTTCTACTACTTAATGTAAATAACTCGACAGAAACCTGTTTACTTACAAGAAAAAACAGTCACAGTGATAACCATAAAAACAAGGCGTCTTCATTGCATCGTTAGTATTTCGTTGACTCTTTGTCATCAACATTAAATCTTGCTGCTTTATCTGGGGTAAAACTTGGTGAACAACCTTCAAATTATCCGAAAAGTTTTACTCCACTCTTAGTCATAGTCGCACACAGTTAAGATCTAAGATTTGACAAGTACCCTAACATGAAACAGACCAAGTGTTTATACTTTATACCTAAATCTAAGCAGGGTGTACTGCGTCAATGAGAATCTGAATTGTTACATCCTTACAGCTCAGAAGCATCATTGAAATTTGAATTATGTAATTTTGCTGTGTAAAATCTGATTTTTATTTATTCATTATACCTTGATATGACAATACTGACAGACAGAGCTGGAATTGTTACAAATAATAACTGTGTACTTGTATGTCTCCCTCTCTGATCTACTCTGATCTTTAGAACTGAACGTTGTCGCTGCAGGTCTACTGTTGAATGTAAACTGAAATAGTTGCGTTATTTAGTGTTCAGACACACAGAGTTCTTACAGTCTAATTGGATTAACATTCAACACAGCCTTAAATACTTAAGTTTAGTGTACCAGATTTGGAAGAACAGCGGGATAAAAGAGTTTAATCGTTGAACAAACATCTTTATCGTATTAAATTACAGTTACTCCATGATTTACCTGGTCTAGATCTCTGTCCATGCTTGCTGCATCAATGTTCTACCTCTTTGAATTACAAGGACAGTTCTTTTCTCCAACCTAACACATAAATACCACTGAAATCAATGATCAACATTTTGCTTACTATGGGCTGCTAGAGGCTGACAAGGATCTACAGCACAAGATGGTTGCCATTCAGGCAAAATATTTTGCTAGCCACAACTTTGAAACTAATAAGCTGAAGAAGAAACCCCTTCAAACAATATTTCCGAGTCCAAGTACTTTGTTCTGAACTTTTGGGTAAGATTCTAGAAATAATGATTGATATCCTTGAAGCCATTTCTTAAAAAATATCAAATTTATTGCATAAATGATAAAAACTATTCTGCACAAAACAATTTACAATCATTTTTTGTATCTGAAAAGCACATCAAATAAAACAAGGACTTAATAAATAGCAAACCGCTGATCCATGGACCGGAGGCCGGAGCTGGCAATATGGAATAATAAAAAGTGATGCATGGACATAAAATTTACTGAAAAATCGAAAAAAAACTATCAAAAGTCTCAGTTTATTATGAGGCATAGAATTAAGGCAATGCTTTTCCAATACATATGTTGCTTTAAGATAAGGACTGTATAAAGTTTTCATCCATTTTCATCGCTATTGTTAGACCTTTCTTCATCCCTTTGTATTTCTTCTATAAGCTTCTTTCGTTCCTCAGCTTGTCTCAATCTAAAGGTGTTGACTGTTGACATAAATTAAAAGACTTGGACTGTATAACATATTCGTAGGTTTAGTTTTTATTCAAAGTAAGGATTAGATGCTATGTTATAATTCAGTTTTTGATGATCTATTTGGATAGCATATTTCACAACTAGGACTTCAACACAATAGGTCTAATGATTAGTCAAGAAAAAGTTTTACCTCATAAGAGTCAATGATTCGTAATCCCTGTCGACAGCATTATTCATGGTAGTATTACTTCTGGTTGAGTTGCTTGTTGCACTAAAACATGGAAATGAACTAAATTTTCCTGACTCATGGGGTTGAAATGATGTGAAGGTTTGTGATTTTGAAGAATCATTCTGCTGATTAGTTGGGACATGTTGATGCATTTCTGTCGAATCAGTTTCATGGATCATCCTAAATGATAGTGGATATTGTTCCAAGCCTGTTTCTTTTTGCATACAGATTTTAGCTGCAGCAATTGAGTCAAAAACCACAAGTGCAGACCCCTTTCGTTTTGAGTTTAAAACTATGTCACTAATAGGACCATATTTCTGAAGCAATTGTCTTAATATTTTGTCACAGTATCCTCCATTACTAAGATCATCTTTCTTGCATTTCCACTTAAGTTTTAAAGTAGCTTTATCTGTGATAATAAACTGGGTTTTCGCAGTAAATTCCTCACGCAACTTCTCTTCTTCCCTTCTCATCAGACTTTCTCCTGTCAAGCATTGAAAGTGTAAAAATTTGCAGTTAGTTAGGGCTCTAAATAATTTAATAACTGCAAAAATCAAGGTTAAAATTGTGGAAATGTTTAGCCAACTTAAACCAAACCCTCAGCTTGCAGTTTCTTGATAGTTTCCTGCAATGACCTCTTTGCCTTCTGCAGAGAAACACCAGATGTGTCCCCACTTTCCTTGCTCTCCAGACTTTCCTTTAATTTTCTCCTTTTAGCATCCAACTGCTGAGTGCGCAACCTTAGGATCAGGAATTTGGATGAATGTATCGGTTTCAGAATAATTTAAGAAAGGTGATAAGTTCTGTTTTAAGAGCTCAAGTTAACAAAAATTAAGTATCACAAAATTTTAATAGTTTTTACATTCAGGATGTGCCAAAAAAGAGTATACTGCCCATTGTCCACATGACTATTTTATAACTCCATTCTAAACCGAACTAAAGAATGCTTGATCAGTTACTTAGGTCATAAGTTTTGTTTTGAGCACATTAGTTATAAATAAATAAATAAATAAATATAAATAACTTACTTGGCAGCTTCTCTAGCTTTTAATATTGTATCATAATTTTCTCGAGATTCCTTATCAGTTAGCAACTCCAAAATTTGTGTCATCTTAAGGAACATCTTGTGAGCTGCAGGGTCTGGGTTTTTATCTGGATGAAGTTTAAGAGCTTTCTTGCGGTAAGATCTGTTGATTTCTTTGACTGTAGCATCATGTGACACTCCAAGAACATCATACAGGTTTTCTTTATTGATGTCAATCAAATCTCTTTGAGGTGCAGATGCAGTCATGATTGTTTTCCCTGATAGACAAATTTAAATGTTTATTGAGGCAACCTAAATTATTTTTCGAACCATTTTGTACTAATATAGCAAGCATTAAGTTTTAGCAGGTGGAGCCTTTTGACTTATTCTTTTTAAAGTTCACACATAAGAAACTGGAGTTTTTAATGGTTAAGATAGAATAGAATAGAAACATATTTTATGCAATACATCAAAATTTCAGCATGCCCCAAGACCTTGATATAAAGAAGGTATTCAACCAGGGTTTCAGTAGCTGAGTAATCTTATACATGAATGTTCAATCTGCCCCAACTTCCATGAACCAAGTGCTGGCCTAGCAAGAGATTATGACCTTTGTGTGTCACTGCCCGCCATCCAAGAAGTAAGTTAGTAAGTAGGGAAAGAAATTTTTTTAAGGGAAAAAAATTTATTATTTTGGTTTACATAGACAATCAACAATATCATTTATCAAAATATGGAAACGATATGGCAAGCAACTCGAAGCAATTTAGGTAAAAGGAATCGTGTGAAGCCAGCGGGCGCATCCACGGTGGGATGGCCACACGCGTGTTCACCATAAGATGGCCGTGCCGCATACACCATGAAATGGCGGCGCGAGCCAAACACTCGTAGTAGTTTTTTCAATCAAACAAGTAAATTTTTATTTCGTACCATTGATACATCTAACAAGTCAATAAATATATCTTCATTCATATATAACATTTAAAAAAATTTAAGTTTACAGTGGCATTGTGAGTTGATACCTCTCTGCAAGGAACCCGATGGAAGGCTAGCGGGGTACAGGAGTTTACTTGCTTTTCGCTTTTGTAAACACCAAAACGCTAGCCTTATCAGTTTTACAAGACAGAAAGCAGGTTCATAATGGAATTAAATTTGTTACTGGCTGAAGGGTAATGAGGAGATTTTTCAGTTTCTAAGTCGAGTCAGGCAGCCACGCTGCTGGAGGGGTATCTCTCACTGGAAAAATTTACTTTTTATCTTGTTTGGAGACGATATTGCTGACAGTATGAGCTAATAATCTCTGAAGTCTGGCAAAGGGTTAGTGGCCCACTGTCAGCATGCAACGACTATGCAGAGGGCTAAACCAAGGACTCGAGTGCCGTGAGCTTTTCCGAGCCCGTCCTTAACTCACATCCACGGTGCTCCCACTGCCCGACCACGGTGCTAGTACTGTATGTCGATATCACTACGGCGCAGAAGTTATCAGTTACAGAAATGATTTGTGTTTCATAATTTTGGTCGAGTAACCCGCCACATCATAAAAATGGACACTGTTCTATCCCTTTTATGGGAAGATATATAATGTTCTATTAGGAAGTCCACCACAGAAATCACAGCTGACGACAGGGTACGATTGCAAAGCAGGGATGGCTCCCGTCGACACCTGTGATAATTTTGGCAAAGTTTTCTGAACAGATGTTTTCCCTACTTATTCTAATAGCTGTTCGGCAATTATCAAAATACACCTTTTTGGTGAGAGGTGTTGACGTTTAAGGCAACGCGAAGTATCCGTGGTGGACACACACCGCTAAATAAGCGGAGTCATTGAGCCGAAATATTTCAAAATAATCTATGGAGAATGAGATTTCATCTTAATCTCATTACGTGTCAACTGTCATACAGACATAAGTTTCTGAAAAATTTAAATAAATTTTAAAACCCAATTAAATCTTGCCTTGCGTTGAGGCCCATTTTCGCGGCAGCAGGTCAGGCAACGTCTGACGAATAAAATCGTATTTCAAACAAGTCAGTCACAACTAAAAGTTTGACAAAAATATACCCGGGTAAAAGGGATTCCGCTGTTATTACTGCCACCAGAGTCCGCCATGAAAATATTTAGTGGATGTAGATATTATCGAGGAGGTAGAGATGCTGCTTAACTAAGCGAAGGTCCTGCCGTGCCATATCTTAAATACTCACGATAAAACAACATTCGCTTTCATAAACAATTAAGGTATATTACACGACTCACTGCACATGCACTGCGCAATGTGCCAATGGTCACAGTTTTGAAAATCATTGGGATCTACAGCCCGCATTGTCTAAGCGCCAGAAGTGCTCTGCTTATTGTATCATTATGTACCATTGCAGAAGCGCATACCTTACATATTGGACGTTATACTTTTTTCCTAATCTTAGCATTGCTGCATCGCTTTCAATATTTGATTGAGTTTCACAAACAAAATGTTAGGCCTTAGATGTTAGAGGTGGCGGGCCAAATGTTCATATTCAGAAGGAGAGTTCATTTATATTAAATTATCAAGTTTTAAAGCGGCCCTTGGCTTGCGTGGGCCCATCAGTCTTTGTTGTTTTGCAATAAAGAGGGAGCCACGCAGAGGAGCCGCGCAGCGCCCGGTAAAGCTAGGTTTAAATTACCTTACCGGGCGATGCGCGGCTCTCTCTACGTTTCCCTCCCAAAGCAACAATTAGCCTGAGGTCCCCAGGCAAAAATTACCGGGCGTTTTGTAGGTTGATAACCTACTGTCGCGGCCATCATGCGCTCTCACGCATTTCAGCTGGCCTAGAAGAAATTCTAAAAGCGCATCGCCCGTTGACCGGGCGTTGCGCGGCTCTCTCTATGCAATTATTCTAAGTTCCTCAGGCAAGGCTTAAAATGACCTGGTTATTTCCGTTTTTGTTGCTTTGCAAGAGCCATGCAGCGCCCGGTAAGGCCAAGGCTTAAAAACATGATTTCACCTAACCATGTAAGATACATTTTATTCAAGTTATCATAAACTGTTATCATACAGTAGAGTATGAGACCAACCGGGTATATTCATCACATTCATATTGAAGAGGAGTCTAGAGTAACGTCCACTAAAATGCTAAAGTGGAACTGACAGCCGAATGCTCAGTCAGAACAAGTGTAACCTGATATGGGCGAGCAGTATCAGGCTTGGTCATGCAGCAGTCACGAGGCATGACGTTGACTGGCTCAGCCAATCGCCAGTAGAGCCACGCATAACGCGTTGCTCTTTTGCTGTTTGGCTGTCAAACGGGCTGTCAATCGGGCTGTCAAGGAATCACTATATAAACTCGGGTTCGGAGCTGTTTAGGAGAATTCCGGCGGGAAGACCCCTCAATGGGGATGTCCTGCTTTAAGGCCCTCAAGGAGACCACCATGTGTGGATGCCTTGGGGATGGCTTGGCCTTTTGAGCACGAATATAGTTCTCGTAGTAGTGTGTGTAGCTGAGTGCTAACCACGACAGCCTGGCCTAATATATCCGGTTGGTTGTAGGTTGACTGCTAGCTAGGGTTGGTATATCAGGACGGATTCAACCCTGTCGATAAGCTAGTGATGCTTAAAGTTAGAGTTACATTTAGACGTTAAATTATTGCAATGTTGCTATGTTGTACTCTTTGATACTTGAATGATCATTTATCAACATATGCTTGTTTTATTGCTTTCAAGAAGTTTCTAAGGTTTACAGTCCCCTTAGATGTGAATTGGTGGTTACCGTTGGGTAACTAGTAGAGTTGCTCACGGCCCTAATTAAACTCTTAACAATGTAGAGGTCCGGTTTCCGCCCTACATATTTGGTCCGCCGAACCAGATTTCTTGCTTGTTGTGCTTGTCTGCTTTAATTAACGGGTTAGAGCTTGATGTCCATAAACGTTGGTTCTGAAACTTATTTAGTATTTAGTAGAAGAGGAGAGGTGAGGATTTAATTTTAGGTACATGACTCTGATAGTCGGTCTCGTACCATGCTTCAGTTGAAGATTAATATTGCCTATTATAATTGGGCAATTATTGCATGTCCATGCTTAGTAGTAGAAGGTTGTTGTAGAGCAGAAACTTTCGTTAAGGCTGACAGTTTGCACGAGAAAGCTCTCTATCTTCAGTCGAAGATAATTGTTAATACGACCAGGAGTATTAGCTGCTCTCTGGTAGTGGTACAATGAGCGTAATTTTCCTAATTCAGCTGTTTCGTAGGTTCATTTGTGAAGTGGCTTATTTACAGAGAGGGCTGAAGATTTACTAGATGTCAAAAGGCTCTCGATGAGATTAAATTCAGTTACAGTCATTATCTGTACTCTTAGTCTTAGTAGTTGTGATTAGGCTTCAGTTGCACTTGCAGTTTGCACTACTCAAGTCTGTAATAATCAGTTGTAGTCAGACGTTTGCTGGTAGTGGTGTGGTTAAAATTCTCTTTCATAGACCGAGAATGACACAATGGCTTTACATTCCCAGCACTTTTACTAATTTCTCGGGCCAATATTGATCATTTCACTACTTCAGTTGTAATTTTTGAGCCACAGAAGGGGTCGAGCAAAATGATTTCGGGAGTTTTATTGATTGTTTAATGCAGTTTTGCCGTCACGAATTTTACCTTTGCTTACAAGCTGCCTCTGAATCACAGCTCAGGTATGGATGTGTCAGGAAACAGTGAAAGAGAAGGACGGACATGAACAGAAGACGAAAGCCGATAAGAAATAGAATCACTGCATGGTCTTGATCGCTAAATAGGATTAGGATGTCTTCATGATAATGATTGAGAACATAGGCGTTCCTAAAATTGAAGCTTACTGATCATAAAGGCAGCACCATTTATAAAAGTAGCCAGACGGGGTTATTGTCTGGCCTGCTGCTACGTTTTCCAACTCGAAAATGGGCTGCAACGTGAGGCTGTATTAGTACTTAGTAAGAGATTGATAGCATAGTTCTCACTATGCTTGCTTCAGTTTGGAGAATTCTAGAGACAGAGATGTCTGCAGCGACAACTCAGGAGTCAGGGAGATACTTCATCCTGACAAAACGGGGCCTCAGGAGTACCTTAAGATTTGTCATTTTAAATCTCCGTAGGTGACTCATTGGGAAGAAGTATGAGCTCCCTATAAACCAGGCTGTAAAATGAGGCAGTGGATCCGCAAGGATCTGGGGCACATTATATCAATCTATAGTGCTGGAGAGATTATGACGGCTCCTGTATTTAAATCATGAATTATCAATTAACATGATGCTTTGGCATATTCTAGTTGGCTATAAGTTTCGGCTACCCAGGGTCTGATACTTGTAAGGGAGAGAAACAAGATCAGTATTCGTCCCCTAACCTTCTCAAAGTTGATGCATAGTGGCATGGGGCTTGCATAAGTTAAAAGCCACGTGGTCTTATAATGAAGATCCGACAGTTCACGAGTGTAGCCATGTGTGATCGAGGTGATTGAAAATTGATCCTCGGGAAACTAATGAGTAATGCTTGTTGGTGCTACAGCAAAAAAAAAAAGTCAGCTCAGATTGCACCTGTTTACTATGAGGATAATTAGGAAGTTAAGTAAGTCAGAATACATAAAGGTGTGACAACGATAAGATAATGAATTTGAATTAGCAGGAGATTGAAGACCAGAAGTGTTTGTCTATTATAGTTTGAGTTTTGATTTGCACAAGGTCATTTAACTCACGTGCTTCTTTTATTTCACGATATAACTCTGTTGGTGTGTTGTTGTTGTTGTGTTTCGAAGCTTAATTGATGTATATTTCAGAAACTTCCCTATTCGACTTTCAAGCTACAAAAGTGAAGCCACACAGGATGAGCTTAAAGAAGAGCGTTGAGCTACGTGTCTGCTAGGATCTGCACATATAAAGCTGTGAGTGACGAGCTCATGAATAAATGTTGACGCCTCCTTGAACTCGAAGTTAAATGTCCAATTTTGTGAAATAGGAGTTATGTTTAGTTGATGGACCTCTCTAACGTTAATATTAACAATGTTTAGGACAGTTTGAAGAGTCCTAAGAGAGACTTAGTGAAGTTGATAACAATTTTTTGAGCATTCCTCCATATTTAGAATTGCTGTGTTAGTTTTAACGGGTGATGCGCGTCTAGAATTTCTTCGTGATGGCCGCGACAGTAGGTTATCAACCTACAATGTTAGTTTTGGTCGATTTTATCATTTATGATAGTTGAGTGTTGTTAACGATGTTCCCCTCCCGTTTAATCTACTCAAATTGTCTCTCCTTGTTTTCTCTCAAAGCTAAAAACTGTGATTCAAAACTGAAGACAACTAGTCTTACAATTGAGATGAATTTTCAAGCGATAAAGTGAAGTGCACATCATATTTTCACTGGCTATTTCTTACAAGTTCAACCAGATGTAAACTTGGACGTAATAGCAACGTATAAGAATTTTAATGTGAAAGCCAAGAATATATCATTACTAGAAATCGGAAGCTTTTCCACTTGAAGTTTTCATAGTAGCAGGCCATGAAAAACGTTACACCTACCTTGAGTATGAGCATGTATTTCTGTAGCCCGTGCCTAAACTTTTCTGGTGTTATAGCCATTTCTACTGTGTGGAATGAAGGATCTAAGCGGATGTGACTGAAATCTGGAATACAATTACATAGAGTCAAGACTAGAAGACTAGAGAAATCTGGCCTCAGATTTCTGTTCATTTAATTGTCCTTTTGCAGTCAAGATTCCAGTATGAAGGCATGTGGAACGGCATAGTTCTACTGTAACATCAAGACAATGTAGAAGATTCTGTGCAACCTGGAAAATATTAGGTAGTCCTTCTTACTAAAGATTCTGTCTCTGTGCATTATTCAGGCAGAGCTTGAGCGTCTCGCCCTGCCGGGAGAAGAAAGAGAGAATGTCGCTAAACAGTATATCCAGGAGGAAATTCTGGAAGAATCTGATAAAGTGATCAAGAAACCAGCTACTTATGATGTGGGGGAGGACATAGAAGCCTACTTTAACTCCTGGGAAATATACAAGAAGCTGCTAAGCTAAACCTCAGTGAAGATGTGGCATGTTTGTCCTTTATAACGCACTTGAATCCAGTCACACAGAATAGACTCAAAGTTCTAGGCTTATTAGAAGAAAGAAATTGGGAGCTATTTACAGCAAAGGTCATAAAAACCCTCGCAACACCCAAGTCAAAACTTGCTATGCGGCATAAATTGAGAAACATGAACAAAAGCCTTCGGAATCTCTGGTGGAATTCAGAGGAAAACTACTGCAATTAGCTGGACAGGCATTTAGCGACAGCGAGCAGGCAGAAAAAGATGATGCCTTGAAAATAGCGTTATGCGCCGGTATAAAGAGCGATTCAATTGCCGTCAAGATTATGGAAAATGATACGTGGGACTTTAGAACAGCTTTGAATTATGTCGTCAAGAAGGAAACCTTGCTTTCTGCAAGAAAATCTATGCAACAATTGCAGTTCACTGAAGAGGTGGCCATCCTGGCTGTGGACCTGAAACAAGATGAACCTTCCAGTTCAGGCTAATCCAAGTTGAAATGATCAGGTGAGTTTACTTTCACAGAACTCTTAACTGTAAAGGATGAACTCGTGCATGGAAACCAAGTGGTTGTTAAAACGACTACAGATCAAGAGAAGAGACTGAAGTGTATTTACTTAATTGATAATTGTAGCTATGAGTTCACAGAATTTGTAACTCTCTCAGTTTAATTCTAACTTAATCATGCACAATTTGGTGTAATATGTGTTGATGATTATCAATTGTCGGGATGTGAGCACGATAGGAGCTCAATATTATCCAGTTGCTTACGAGGTAAAAGCATAATGATCCGACACAACCGTTCCTTGAGCAAGCTTGCTTATCTTAGGTATCGTAGAATTCGGAGGTGGACAGTTGAGGGATTATTGGCTAATCCTTACTACGCAAACCACCGTAGCCAATCCGAATGCCTGATGCCTATCTTAATTATATTTTTGACGCTGGATTGCCTCTCAACTAAGTTCTATCGTTTTGGTACATAAGTTCGAGCTCTAACCCACTCTAACTCTCTTAAAGTAATCATTTGGAGTTTATTACTTTATCTAAGTTTAACTTTATCTAGACTTTCTTGTTGTAGTTATGTCAACCAATCAACCAACCGCGGATATGTGGTCAGCTGACAGCTGTGTTTTCAGCAGCGTAAACAGCTGTGTAGTCAGTCGACAGCTGCATAAATTCAGCTATGTAGCCAGCTGACACTGTCAGCTGTGTCATCATATTCGACTGTGTAGTCGAATGTGTAATCAGCTGTGTATTCAGCTGTGTAGCCAGCTGTGTAGTCAGCTGTGTAGTCAGCTGTGTAGTCAGCTGTGTAGTCAGCTGTGTAGCCTGCTGTGTAGACAGCTGTGTGGTCAGCTATGCAGTCAGCTGTGTAGTCAGCTATGTCCTTGTAGTCAGCAGCGTAGTCAGCACTCAGCAGTGTAGTCAGCTGTATAGTCGGCAGTGTATTCAGCTATGTAGTCAGCTGTGCAATCAGCTGTTAGTCAACTATGTAGTCAGCTGGTAGTCGGCTGTATAGTCAGCTGTGTAGTCTGCTGGTAGTCGGCTGTGGAGTCAACTGCGTACTTGTAATCGGCTGTGTGTTTGATTATGTATTCAGCTGTGTAGTCGGCTGTGTAGTCAGCTGTGTTATTCCTTAGAAGCAACTAAAACAATTTACTTTATTAGAATTTAAATTACGGGTTTTAATTAAGTATTTTAAAAAGATTTTGTTCGGGATCGCTGCTGTTCGAGAAATCGCTGCACTGTTCGAGAATTTGGGATGTGCATCTGGAATAGGACTGTGTGGTACACTGTGGCATGGTCAGTTAATTAGTGTGGAAGAAATCAAGCGAAGACAATACAGCATGAATGATGAAAGTACAATCTAGTAGTCAAATCCTAACAACTGGTGGTGATACTGAAAACATTTGATGACAAAATCCAATGGTCAGTGAGGTTTCTGACGGACTCCATCAGATTGCTTGCTGAATTGAAATCATTTTCAGAATCACAGATCTTCGTTGGAAAATCTCTGGAATCAATAAGATGGTTTTAAGCGGACTTACAGAAAGTATAAGTCTAATGGTTTCAAGCAATCGACCAAAAATGCATCAATGAAATCCAAATGAGTTCATAACATGAGACTTCTTTCTATAAGTCTATGACTATATTTCAACGTCTCAACTTTCTAAATCTGTGAGACTGAGGGCGACCATACGCAGACACCAGCTTTAAACCTGGAAAGCTTTAAACCGAAATGACACTGAGAGTCATGGCTATTTGAGAGAGATCAGCAATGTTCGCAATAAATCCATAATTTTGGAAAATCTGAGAGTCAGAGAGTCTGAATGTTGGAGAGTCCGATGAGGAGAATCCGAGAATCAGAGAGTCTGAGGGTCAGAGAGTCCAAATTTTGGAGTATGTGTTAAAAAGGGTACTTCTACGTCTCATCTTTCTAAATTTGCGAGACTAAGGGCGACTAAGCGCAAACATCAGCTTTAAACCTGGAGAACAGTCCAAGATGACACTGAGAATAATATTCGAGAGAAACCAGCAATGGTCGCAGTAAACCCAAAATTTTGGAAAATCTGAGAGTCAGAGAGTCTGAATGTCGGAGAGTCCGATAAGGAGAAACCGAGAATTAGAGAGTCTGAGGGTCAGACAATCCAAATTTTGGTAATGCTTAACCTGAAAGAATGTTAATTGAAAAGAAGATGTTAACTGGAAAGAAAACAATTTGCGGAAAGAACCAATTTGACTTAAGCAGGTGGATCTCATGTGTTGACAAGGCACCTGGCACACATTGCTTCAAAAGAACACATAATTGAATGCCTCAAGAAGCATGAAAATAAACAATAAACATTACTAGATGATGAAGATGGCTCATGATGCATGCTACAAAAAGGACGCTTTTTATATCGTCAAAGCAAATCATACAGAGTTAACAAGAGGAACCACACACAACCTGGACACAAGCAAGCACATCGAAATCCCAATGCTACAAAAGGACTATACTCCTTTCCTGTATAGGAGGGGTGAGGAGGACACAAATTTTAAATTTTGTCCTATATCTTTAACTTTTTGGTGATAAATGATTTAATTTATAAATTTTCATTTCAGGATTTGAAAAACCTGTCAATAAATGACGGTTTTTAAGTCCCAGAGGAGGGGAGATTCTGTAAGATACATTTTATTCAAGTTATCATAAACTGTTATCATACAGTAGAGTATGAGACCAACCGGGTATATTCATCACATTCATATTGAAGAGGAGTCTAGAGTAACGTCCACTAAAATGCTAAAGTGGAACTGACAGCCGAATGCTCAGTCAGAACAAGTGTAACCTGATATGGGCGAGCAGTATCAGGCTTGGTCATGCAGCAGTCACGAGGCATGACGTTGACTGGCTCAGCCAATCGCCAGTAGAGCCACGCATAACGCGTTGCTCTTTTGCTGTTTGGCTGTCAAACGGGCTGTCAATCGGGCTGTCAAGGAATCACTATATAAACTCGGGTTCGGAGCTGTTTAGGAGAATTCCGGCGGGAAGACCCCTCAATGGGGGTGTCCTGCTTTAAGGCCCTCAAGGAGACCACCACTGTCGTGGATGCCTTGGGGATGGCTTTGTCGCGGTGATACCCGACTCACGCAGCTAAAGCTGAACGTTTCGTTAGAACGTTAGACGGATATAATCTCGTCAAGGATGGCTTGGCCTTTTGAGCACGAATATAGTTCTCGTAGTAGTGTGTGTAGCTGAGTGCTAGCCACGATAGCCTGGCCTAATATATCCGGTTGGTTGTAGGTTGACTGCTAGCTAGGGTTGCTATATCTGGACGGATTCAACCCTGTCGATAAGCTAGTGATGCTTAAAGTTAGAGTTACATTTAGACGTTAAATTATTGCAATGTTGCTATGTTGTACTCTTTGATACTTGAATGATCATTTATCAACATATGCTTGTTTTATTGCTTTCAAGAAGTTTCTAAGGTTTACAGTCCCCTTAGATGTGAATTGGTGGTTACCGTTGGGTAACTAGTAGAGTTACTCACGGCCCAATTAAACTCTTAACAATGTAGAGGTTCCGGTTTCCGCCCTACATATTTGGTCCGACGAACCAGATTTTTTGCTTGTTTTGCTTGTCTGCTTTGATTATCGGGTTAGAGCTTGATGTCCATAAACGTTATAGTTCTGAGACTTATTCAGTAATTAGTAGAAGAGGAGAGGTGAGGATTTAATTTTAGGTACATGACTCTGATAGTGATAGTCGGTCTCGTACCATGCTTCAGTTGAAGATTAATATTGCTTATCATAATTGGGCAATTATTGCATGTCCATGTAGTGGAATGTTGTTGTAGAGCAGAAACTTTCGTTAAGTCTGTCAGTTTGCACGAGAAAGCTCTCTATCTTCAGTCGAAGATAATTGTTAATCCGACCATGAGTATTAGCTGCTCGCTGGTACAATGAGCGTAATTTTCCTAATTCAGCTGTTTCGTAGGTTCATTTGTGAAGTGGCTTATTTACAGAGAGGGCTGAAGATTTACTAGATGTCAAAAGGCTCTCGATGAGATTAAATTCAGTTACAGTCATTATCTGTACTCTTAGTCGTGGTGATTAACTGATTAGTCTTGAGTTGCAGTTTACACGACTCAAGTCTGTTATAATAATCAGTTGTAGTCAGATGATTGCTCGTGCAGTGTTGCAGTCAAATCTTATCGGCCGACAACACAAAGGCTTTTCATTCTCAGCCCTTTTACTAATTTTCGGCCAATATTGACCTTTTCACTATTTCAGTCGTAATTTTTGGCCACAGGAGGGGTCGAGCAAAATGATTTAGGAAGGTTAATTGATTGTTTAATGCCGTTCTTGCCGCCACGAATTTTGATTTTGTTAACAAGCTGCCTCCGAATCACAGGTCTAGGTGTGTCATGACACAGTGAAGAGTAGGACGGACATAAACAGAGGACGAAAGCCGGTAAGAAATAAAATCACTGCATGGTCTTGATCTCTTAATAGGATTAGGATATCTTCATAATAATGATTGAGAACATAGGCGTTCCTAAAATTGAAGCTTACTGATCATAAAGGCAGCACCATTTATAAAAGTAGCCAGACGGGGTTATTGTCTGGCCTGCTGCTGCGTTTTCCAACTCGAAAATGGGCTGCAACGTGAGGCTGTATTAGTACTTAGTAAGAGATTGATAACATAGTTCTCACTATGCTTGCTTCAGTTTGGAGAATTCTAGAGACAGAGATGTCTGCAGCGACAACTCAGGAGTCAGGGAGATACTTCATCCTGACAAAACGGGGCCTCAGAAGTACCTTAAGATTTGTCATTTTAAATCTCCGTAGGCTACTCATTGGGAAGGAGGATTAGCTACCTATAACTCAGGGTGTAAAATTAGGCAGCGGATCTGCAAGGATCTGAGGCACATTATATCAATCTATAGTGCTGGAGAGATTATGAAAGCTCCTGTGTTTAAGGAATCGTAAATACTATGGTATATTCTAGTCGGCTATAAGTTTTGGCTACCCAGGGTCTGATGCTTGTAAGGGAATGAAACAAGATCCGACTTTGTCCCCTAACCTTCTCAAAGCTAATGTATAGTGCGGCTTGCATTAGTTAAAAGCCGCGTGGTCTTAATTAAGACCCGACAGTTAACGAGTGCAGCCATTTGTGATCGAAGAGATCGAAATTTGATCCTCGGGAAGCTCATGGATATTGCCTGTCGGGGATACGGCAATGGGGTCAGCTCAGTTTGCACCAGTTTACTATGAGGATAAGTAGGAAGTTAAGGAAATCAGAGTGCATAAAGGTGTGACAATGATTAGAATTAGATAATGAAGTTGAAGTAGCAGGAGATCGAAGACCAGAAGTCTTAGTCCTACAGTTTTAGCTCGTGCTTCTTTTATTTCACGCTATAACTCTGTTGGTGTGTTGTTGTTGTTGTGTTTCGAAGCTTAATTGATGTATATTTCAGAAACTTCCCTATTCGACTTTCAAGCTACAAAAGTGAAGCCACACAGGATGAGCGTAAAGAAGAGCGTTGAGCTACATGTCTGCTAGGATCCCCATATAAAGCTGTGAGTGACGAGCTCATGAATAATTGTTGACGCCTCCTTGAACTCGAAGTTAAATGGAATTTTGTGAAAAAGGAGTTATGTTTAGTTGATGGACCTCTCTAACGTTAATATTAACAATGTTTAGGACAGTTCGAAGAGTCCTAAGAGAGACTTAGTGAAGTTGATAACACTTTTTTGAGCATTCCTCCATATTTAGAATTGCTGTGTTAGTTTTAACGGGTGATGCGCGTCTAGAATTTCTTCGTGATGGCCGCGACAGTAGGTTATCAACCTACAATGTTAATGAAACGTTAAGCTTTTATCTCATACTTATTTTAATTCGGACACTCCAACAGCCACATGTTACACAAGTGTAACGGCCAATTACAGGAGGCCAAATGTACAATTATACATACACGCCAGTGACGGTTAAGGTAGTGTGTACCATACTTTTATCGCCCGAGACTTCGCTGCAATGGGCAGCTACTCATTTAACCCTCAATCACGGTTTCCCGATCATTCGGCTGAGTCGACCGAAGAAGGTTGCATAGGCAAATGCCCTTAGCGCACTTCTCTAGGACTGGCGGATACGGGATTTGAACGCCCGACCTCCTGCGTGGGAGCCGAGAAGGAAACCACTACACCACCAGCCCCATTTGAATGCTAGATTCAGGTACCTTCGCAATAAGCGATGACGAACTCCCAATTATTTCCTGATTGGACCAATTAAAATTTTCGTTTATTGGAGGTGCTTGTGAAAAGAGCTTGGCCCTGGCCGCGCAGCGCCCACGCCGCGGTTAATCCGATGCGCGCAATTGAGCCTGCCGCTTTGCTAAAAGCAAGTGGCGCGTCACGAATGGCATGGCATAACATGATAACATGACAGTCCCTACGCGACCTGTGCATTCGAAGGATATTGGCGCGCCATCATCAGTTTGGACACGCGCGCTCCACACAAATTTGACTACAAAATCACCACAGTAAGCAGCCAGTTCACCGAAACGAGCACGTGATGTCGTATGCTGTTGCGCGTATAGCTACTGCAGTGCACGTGGTCCTCAGTCGAGTTCTGATTTAAAGAATTTCACTTTGACTTAAGTTCTAACAAGAACAAAGAAATACGAGAAATTCAGAAAATAAAGTACAAAACCGGCAGGGAAACTAGTTAATCAGATATTAAACAGACGTTAGAAATTGAACGCTCATTCGCGGTGAACTAGAATTAGAGGTCTAAGCTTTTAAATTCTATTTCTAGGTTTAGTTGGTACATAAAAACTTGTTTTTAGGTCTATTTTGGTGGACCAGCTGGTCCTCACTAAAAGTATGACAAACATGGATATATCTCTATAAGTTACCAGGCGCTGTGTGGCTCTCTCAGATTGTCTGAACTGTGTTGCTTCATGTTGCAGAGCAACAAACACTGAACGTTTTGGTCTAGCTGGAGCCCGTTTCCCTCGCAAAAGCGGAGTACGGAAAACTTGGACAGCGAGTAGACCAGAGTCGACTGCTCTTGTACTGCGGGCCGATTTCAATTAAGATCTTGCCCAATGAAACACGAGTTGGGATATACTAAATTAGGTACCACCAGGGGATCAGTTGTCACTTAAGTTATCTGAAGTATCCTAAACTATCCAAGTTTTGAGATTATCCGTGCTAAGTACTCCATCGAAGGTGGAGCCTCATTCACGAATCACTCCAAGTCCAGGAGAGGCATCACCAAGGGTTTCTTGGATGAGGTTCTAACTCTAAGTAACAAGGACAGCTTGCCTAGAAAGGATTCGG
>JH153150.1:59757-87081 GCA_000226015.1 Mnemiopsis leidyi
TCATTAAGTTGACCTGATGGTGTCATTAAGTTGACCTGATGTTGTCATTAAGTTGACCTGATGTTGTCATTAAGTTGACCTGATGTTGTCATTAAGTTGACCTGATGGTGTCATTAAGTTGACCTGATGGTGTCATTAAGTTGACCTGATGGTGTCATTAAGTTGACCTGATGGTCATGGCGTTCATTATCTTGTAGTCGGTAGCGTTAAAATATTTTCTAGGTCAGCCAAAGGGAACAAAGCCGAATGAAGATCTGGCGATAGAAAAACTAAATAAAGAGAGTTGGAGCGATCATATTCTTGGTAAATTAATCAATTCTTCACAGTACATATATAAATGCTTCAAAATAAAATTCACGATGTTAATACTTAAATATATCAGATTTAAAGATGGTAAAGATATCTCATACTAAAAGTATTAAACGCCTTTACTATAAATGATCTCTAATTAATATTCATTAGATATACATTGTACAATAACATAAATAGAGTTAACAAATTCCGATATTGTAATCTTGTTATGCCCAACTTGCAAATTTCCGAAAATTTGCTCTTAGAAATAACGCCTCGGATTGGCAAGTAGCCCCTACATTTTAACTTCAGCCCAAATTTTAATGATGTCGATAATGACAAAAACAATAATTGATCAGTTTAAATCTAGATAAATAAGGTTTATAAAAAGTACATACGTATTGACAAATAAATTTCTAAATTGATAGAAAATAAATCTTTCAATTACGTCGAAATAAAAACAAACTCCCGCATAATCTAATCTTCCTTTAAACTATTCACATATAAAGTATTTATCTAAAATGTTGATATAATTAGCTGTAATGCATCTTATTGCACGGATCAATAACACACTTGCAATTTTCTTATAGCAGTTCTACTTTTTAACAATATTTCAGTCACATATAATCGATCAATCACATTTTTTGTTTAAAATCTAACTAAAACAATGGAATCGATTATAACTTTAGTACAGGCCATCAAATTGAATCTGAACTGTTCAAGGACGGAGACGCCTGATTTTGATACGAATTAAGTTTCCTTAGCTGCCTATTGGTTTGTCATTGTCATATGAAAAACCAATCATTTGACCTCTCTCTCCCTAAAATCCGGTCAATCGGTGTGAGTAAGTGGACGATGACTAACATGCAATTTTCTAGCTTATTGACGAATTGCAAGATGGAGGCCTATTGGGAAAGATGAAGTGCAATTTGAAGATAATTGTGCTTTAGGCAAGCCCCTCTCAGCATTAGAAGCTATGTATCTGTGATTGATTCAGTCCGTAAGGGATACAGTGCGTATAGCGGACTTAATCGCAATTATTCAGAGATATGTAATACAGCTTCAATCCGCGTTTCGGTTTCCCTAAACGGACTGTTCGATCACCAATTCTAGTTACAACTTACAATTAGCGTGAGGGATAACTATCTTAAGGGATTTAGTCCTATTACCAGTTGAAGCCTCGCCTTGCCAGAGAACGTGAGATCCCTGACCGTGCCTACCGATGATACTTCGCTGCCGTCGCTTTGTTTTCAAACAGCCAGCCTCATGACTTTTTCTTCTCATAAATCTGGGTCGATACCCCATCTGAAAAAAATAACATTAGATAGGCCTGCATTGTGCTTCCAGCGATACAATAAGTTAAAATGTTGTTACTTTATTGATCTAAAGTTTATGTGCCTTTTAATTGCAAATCCTTAAGTAAGTCTGGATTGCCTAAGGCGGTGTTAATATATGGTTACACGTGAATATTGAAAAGATGCAGCTCTTGAAAAAGGGTAGAAAAATTAGAGGTTGCAAAGTTGCCGAATATAGAGCATAATTGAAGTACATAATAACCTACATTTAATCGTACGTGGAAATAAACATTATGCGCGAAAAGGACAAGACTTTTATTACGAATGCGACACTGCGCACTACGAAAAGCATAGATGCAACTGAGACGGCGATAGGGGCAAATACAGGGTAGATGCGTTCAGTTTCAACACTATGTTTATCCCATTTTGTTTTGTGAGCATCGTGTTAATCCTTGACAAATTAGTGTGAAAATACTAGCTGTAGCAGAATTGATTGAAACAGTAGGATAAACATCAAACTAAGTAGTTCTGTTTGCAGAGTGATCAAGATGCCGAGTTTTGATTAACTTCATAGGGAATTAATCTTTTACTGAATATCCTGCTTTAAAGCTGTCGAGTTTTGTTTGAATACACATCAAATACAATTTAAATTTTAATGTTCATTCAACTGTTTTATAGAAAAGTTTCGTTAAGTGTTGATATTATTATTGAACATAAACTTCATCGGGAATTAAATTTTTACTAAATTTCCTGATTTACGATTTTCTCTGTCTTAACTATGCAGTATAAACTTTTGCAATACGACTCCCATGAAATTATGATCATTGTGCGACATGGCGTACTTTGCCTAATCATTTTGACTCAATGATAGGGAAATATGTTTTGTAGAGATGTCACAAATCACTCATATCACGTGAGAGCGTTTCCGAAATTGATTGGTCGATCGCTGGCATGTGATTGAAAAACTTTTTTCTCCTTTACTCATTCTTTGACCGCGTTACAATTAGTTTCTGTTACACTACACAAATTTTAAAATTAAAGATTTCATGGTACATATTTATTCCAACATCAATAATAGCAAAACAGTAATTCTGCAATTGCCGTACGTGATATAGCACTAACAGTATCAAATATCATGTAACGGGATATTGGTTAGGTATTCAACATTCATGTAATATTCAGATTCACTTCTAGTAGGTTAAAACTGTACATGGGTAAGGAGTATTTTTTTAGCTGTATATCGGTAATTATCATGTTAATAATTGTCAGAATGTCAGATATTTATGTTCTCATGAGCATGAGATGGACAATAATATTATGTGAAAACGTATCATGAAAAAGTTTGCCAGGAAAGTACTGAGACATGCGACATGCTATGTATCAAATTACAGAAAATGATTTTTGATAAACAAACACGTTCTCTCAATCGTTATCGGTTGTACTACTTCCATACTATTATTGTTTCACACATCTATCATAGTCCAATACTCCTTTAACAACAACTCTCAGCTTTTGAAGTTTTAAACAGCCAATTTCGTGAACAAGGCCAATGAAACCTTATATAATCTGGTATTATCCTACATCACATTAAATCAGTTTCACGTGACTTTTTACTAATTTCATGTTGAAAACAAATACATATTGTTGATTGGAACTTTTGACAACAACAGGATAATCTGTTCTTTAAGCAATAAGCATGTTAAAAGTAACGCAAGGCTATAAGGTCATTGTAATCACGCGTGTCAGCGACTTAACAGAACTTGAAATACTAAGCAATCAAACGTGTCAAATGAAGTGTGTACATAATATTACTAGATTCATATCACGTGGTGTGATTTTCTTCTTGTTATTTGTCACACATGAAGAGTCACCATGGCGGCCTTGCGTTAAGACTTGATGAGCAAATCGGGTAGTGTAAACTTAACGTACATAATTATTACACATACATCATTAATAGTAAACACACATCATGACATATCACACGCATAATAACATACTAAATGTCAATGTACACACATTTGTACCGATTGGCTTCGTGCTTACCTAGTGTATAAAATACCATACAAAAACCCTGATCTGCTCTACAACCGTAACTTTTAACAAAGCTACTGTAGACATGATAGGTAGAGTCATACACAGCACATTCTTCAGCAAGTAGAGGTAAATGTGTAACTATGTTTAGAAATGTGTAACTATGTTTAAAAATTGCAAATATTTTCTGTTAAGCAAGGACTAACGAGTCAAGCCATATTTGACTTATTTTTGATGCCCCTCTGCCTTTGGTAGAGAATTTATACTATTTTTATAATTTTTTTATAATTTACAATGTTTTGGTGAAAAACCTGATTAAATTCAAATTTGTTTACTAAGATTTTTTTTTATTTTCTCACACGTCACACGTATAATTCACAACTTTGTACATTTTTCAATACACCAGGATGTACATTGTATTGTATACGAGATTGTACATTGTTCATTGTACCGTACGATCTGTACGAAACAACCTACAATGTATTAAACAGAACACAGCCAACATTAGAGCTTGCAGGTAGGAAGTTAAATCATCCAAGTCTCTCTGGTCGGATCAGGGTTGCCAACAGTTTTAAGTAAGACACAAATTGTACCTCAAAGTGTTTTTGGGTTTTGACTTTTGGTTTTGGTGAAGAGGTAAGGACTAAATGAACAAAACAGAAAATAGATAAAACTTAGAAGGATGATATTTCCGATTCAACAGAATAACCGACTTTCAAGAATGAAAATTGGCAATTCGACAGAATCAGTATGTGACGATTATATATATATATATATATATCATTATATTTAGGATATGTGCAGACTGAAATTAGAAATAATTCATTATTCGGTCGTATTTTGGTCGTGCCAGACGCTAAATTCGCTAGGCTAACATGGGTAATTGTGTACACCTAGTAGAATTCTTCATATTGTAAAATGCAAATTTCGTTACACGTAAAATGTATAAGCACAATGTATAAATACTCCAGCAATGTAGATGTACAATATGCGATGGTACAATGTTTGCACTTGCAGTTTACAAACGTATTTATTGCAAGCTTGTATTGAAAGTTACAATGTAAAATGATATGATGACAAAATAACATTTAACATACCATTCTCGTTGGTAAATTTAACGTCCCTAAAAACACCTCTTTCTACTTTGTACTCTAACCTGAAAATAGAAATGTTTTAAAGTATAAGTGCGTAGTACTCTCTTCTGGGTGATTGACACAATGATTATTCGACAAACTGTACCATGAAAAGAAGAGCTTTAACTCTTGAAGAGTTAAATCTTACCGAGATATTGCAAATTAGGTAAAAAACATGCTAAAAATAAGCTTAATGATTGTTCGAATGCTTCTTAGCTGTAAAATAGAATGATTAAAGTTTTATAGTTTTATTTCGGCTTAACAGGTGTCCCACTTGCCACCTGTAAAGCCGAGAAAAATAAAACTTCAATCAACAAACCAAAACCTCGAGTGCTCTTATCAGTTTTTCAAACAATTAAGTATACTTGTATACATATTCATGATCCATCATGATGGATTGCATACATAGTGATGATCGATTAATAACATTAAATAGACAAAGTTTGCTAGTACGTACGTGTTTTTAAACTCAATCGGTAGAACCTGACCACTGTGCACGTACTGATATTGTCTCCTTAGCTGCAGACATATCTCTATCTTCTTACTGAAACAAATAAATTTATCATTTAATATTGAAATTATCGAGGTGGATGAAAAAGTAACTTGAACGAAGGTTGTTAACCGTAAAAGGGAGAGGTATAATACAAAATGTGCAGTGGAAATTTGAACTTATCTAGACCTCTTAAAGCCACATGGAGATGACTTAAGTTATTAATTATAGGGTCGCACAAAAAAGTTTGTTTCCTTCTCTAGCTAGAAAGAGATATTTTAACACTCTAACAGTACAACTTTGTTCTTCCATATTCGTTGTTTCTCCAGGTGGCATTTATGTATAAAGAATATATACACAGTAAAATTATTATAACAAACAGAATCTTTATCTGTATTAGTTGGGATAATAATTCTGCACCTGTTTTTGGGGTCTCTGTACTTGGGGTCCACTTTTCGAAAAATATTGCTAATGCCCGTATAGATTGGCGAAAGGATGAGACATGAAAGGAATATTTCGCAAGTTCAGAATGCTCTTTCTCTAATAAGAATTTTTTTTTCTCTAATAAGAATTTCAAGATTTTCGACTGCACGACCAACGATGTATGAACACAATAACACGTCTTGTAGAGTTGTAGTTGTAACGATGTAAAATGTTTACAATGAACATGACATTTGTCCGTAAACAATTCCAAGAGTCTCTCTTTGTATGACAGGATCAAAGGTTTTGTTCTCGCTAAACGTCTTTATATTTTTCCACCCCAACCCACAATATTATATCCATTGTGCTGTGTCTGTTTTATCGAATACTTTATATTTTTTCCATCAAAGCGATTATTTTTTTCACTTATCGCTGTCTTATCTTATAACATTTTAACTTGTGACGAAAAGTGTAAAGTTTCTTTCTTATAAGAAGAAAGCGTAACAGAAAAAGGTACTTCGACATTAGTATATTCCAGGTGGTGTTAATTTTAGCAATTTTGACCCTAGATAGTTAGACATAATGTCCTTTAAATATGTAGATTCTATGATAGTATTTAGCATCTAATAAGCTACATGAATTCAATTGGTGCTCTGTACAAAATTTGTGTTAAATTTGGCATATCAAATCTTTAACACAATGTCAACACAAAGTTGTATTGCAACATACAATAAGTTAGGGGTGATCAAATCAGTTTAAAGGTCGACAGTTGAATTATTGAACAGCTGATCTGAATTCAACATCACAGACATGGACATGTTCCAGGTCATTTGTTTGAAGTTCTAGAAGCGGAGGCGAATCCTTTACTATGATTTGTTCCACTCCACGATCCATAATTAGTCTATTATATCCTCAGCACCCTTATCCATTTACCAGTCTGAATTACCACCATAGCAGCTGTTTTCTTTCTCATTCGCCTGAAAGACAACAACAAACATGGAACATCAGGCACTGGTTATACAGCGCACATGTCTATAAAGAGTATGCGTTAAGATCTCATGTGATGGGCTGGTCTGTCGAATTATATTGATTAGTTTTGTTCTGCTTTGTGCTGTCTTCCTTGGTCTTCGTGGAACCTAATTACTAAGCTTACTGAAATATATAGGTTTGATAACCGCCGCTCATGCAGTCAGATAACTTGACTATATAATCCTCTAGGTTGCGGTACTGACTTATACATTTCAACACCTAATATACTCACCAAGATTGAAAACATTTTCAGTAAGAAGCGAACTGTGGCCTAAGTAGCAATTAGTACAGCTTAAAGTGAAGCGATAAGTCATCGCCTATAATTCTTTCTGCATATTGTATATTATCATCCTTGTGCACCAATTTGCCGTATCATTTCACCGTTACTTTAATTTGTATCATGGGGAAACAGTTAACCAATAACGACCAAAAGGTCAGACACATCCAATGAACATCGTGAAACATGATGATTTCAAAATCTAGTAGCACGAAATGTAGGTAACTGATAAATTTTAACAGCTAGTATATAAGTTACAATTCTTAGTCTGAGTAGAACTTGTAGCTTGACTATTTATTCACTCTACAGGTCACGACTTTTCTTATTTTCTTTAGTCTGATTTCATCTAATCATGATTTTTTGACAGTTTTCTCCTGGTTCGGATTATTAGCCTCCCCACAGCAGTTACTTGTGATTGTTTAAAATCGTCTGGCAAGAACGACGCAAAAAGGTCAACTTACTAGCGACTGACAAACCCGAAAATCTGTAATAGCGTTCATCCTTGATAGCATTCATAAGGAAACATTTTATAACACGCGATCGGAGACAACGTTTTTCGATATTATCAATTTCTTCTCCTGATCCTCCCCAGGAATTCTAAAGACCTTTATCACAATTTAATTTATGCACAATGTTTATACTGCTTGGTTGTATTGTTGATGTAAGAGAGATTTGTTTAGAACTATATGGTTCGGTTATAATAGTTGAGCAGATCGTTAGTAATTCCTAGTCGGAAAATTAGATTCGAACATGATGTAAGGGTGCCTACAATCTGGAGAGTAATTCCTACATGACATTAAAACTCTAATATTATTCTTTACCTCCTCTCTTTAGACCCGAAGTTGGTTTTTTGCTGCGGTTTCTGAAACCTTTCTCAACTTTCAGACTTTTCTATGGTCCTAACTAAGCGTTTCTATAGCTCGCTATTTTTCTTAGCTGTGTGTGTTTGCTCAAATACTAATCTTGTTCAGCTGGAATTATAATTATTCAATAACATCTATCATTTTAAATTATATCTATTTTGATCTATTCTAACATCTTAATACCATAGTGTCGTATCATTATAAATGTCGTAGCAGTTCCGTAACCGGTAACCGCTGGTTTCTACACCCTCACTGGAACGATTAATTAGGAGAGAGGAACGTTGTTTGAGAGACGAGAGTCGTCAATTAACATTTGAATGCAACCTTCTTCAGTAGATACTCTATTAGTAAATCGTCAGGTGAAATAGGCAGTATCCAAGAAGCCCGACCCAGTACGCGAACCAGTTCACAAACCAGTACGCGAACCAGTACGCGAACCAGTCCGGACTAGTTATGACATGATAACAAGTAGATCACAGATCGCAGATGCCAATTGCCGAATGAAAGTTGTGACATAACGATTAAGTTGGGGATGTTGTAAATTAGTAAGTCACGCACAGAATGGTTCAGTTAATAATAAACCAATTTCATGCAATAACGAAATAGAGAAATATAACACATAATCTAATAGAATACAGAGTCAGGTAGAAGGAGGATTTCTTTTTATACCACATCTTAAACGGAACCGTTACTTTCCTTCAGCAATTTGCATCTACGATCTGTGACCTACTTGTTATCATGTCATAACTATAGTCCGTACTGGTTCGGGGATTGCCGAACCAGTACACGAACCAGTATGCGAACCAGTTCGCGTACTGGTTCGTGTACTGGGTCGGGCTTCTTGGATACTGCCGTGAAATATACGGGTTGTCACGCCACCTTATTCACGTACTGAGTTGCTACAAAAGGCTAACGAGATTTTGCACCTACGACCCTTTTAAGTCAAGTCATTTAACTTCAAACAAAAACAATAATTTTTCTTGACGTGTACATGTAAATATGGAGGTATGTATCACTACATTTTCTGCCATGCCATACTACCAATGAAGATCTGACTACCAAGGAGTAAGGACATGCTATTTGTTTCGCAAGAAAACAAAACGTGACCCACATTTTCTTCTCCAAATGTCGTTAGTTACAACACCTGTATTTACGAGGCATATACTGCAGGGGTTAAAAGAAGATGAATAATATTTGGTGGTCCAGATTCAGCTGCACTCAGGCTAATCAGTTGCTCGGATAGTATTATATTATTTTCCTACTGTAATGAACCTTGCATGACATGTTGAGGTCGAGTTTTGAAGAACGCCAGCTGGGTGTGGAGTTACTTGAACCGTATTAATGGCTTTCTCCGAACTATCACAGTGTGCGCTGTTCGTCCTATTTGTAGACGATTTTTAAGAAGTCCGCTTCTTTGCGGCCCTCAACGGCTTCGCCATGACTAAATGTGAATAGACCTTTCATTTTCATCTTGATCCTAATATTAGTCATCTTGATCTTAATAAAAATACTTTTTATCTTGATCCTAATTAACATACTGATTATCTTGATCCTAATTAACATACTGATTATCTTGATCCTAATAGACATTACTGATTATCTTGATCCTTATTAACATACTGATTATCTTGATCCTAATAGACATACTGATTATCTTGATCCTAACTAACATACTGATTATCTTGATCCTAACTAACATACTGATTATCTTGATCCTAATAGACATACTGATTATCTTGATCCTTATTAACATACTGATTATCTTGATTCTAATAGACATACTTTTTATCTTGGTCCTTATTAACATACTGATTATCTTGATCTTATTAACATACTTTCTATCTTGATCCTTATTAACATACTGATTATCTTGATCCTAACTAACATACTTTTTATCTTGATCCTAACTAATGCACTTTTTCAAAAAATTCCCTAGCCAAATGGCTCTGAGGCGAGGTTGGCAGTATTAATTATATTAAACACTTGTTAACTATTGAAAATTATATACTATGTCACACAGCACTATACAGTGAAGCAAGCCAATAGGAAGTAGAAGTATCAGCATGAACACCTTCATGTTTGCTTTGTGTGAGATGATTCAGTTACCAGACACAACAGCTAGATTTCTTCTGCTCGCAACCTTCATGATTTTCACTCGATAAGTTTACTATAGTAGTAATTTGAACAAGTTAATTAATGTTTTATGAGAGAAAGAGATTCGTACAGCAGCAATTTAAAGCCAAACTTAATGTCGTTTTTTCTGATTTTTTGTTAATTTTCTATCATTGGAAGATGGCAGATAAAGATGGAGTTATTCGCATCGCACTTCTTGTACTCTCGATCAGTGGCTCAGTGCAAAGTGGTGAGCGTTTTCATTTGCTTAATTGTTTACATTTTTAATTGTTTACATACATTTAAAAACCGTTTTTAATCAGACTGAATAAGTCTCAATAGAATAGAATTCATAATCTTTCAATTTAAAAGGAACAAATAACGACTCAACAGAGGTACGCAAATGGTAACAGATAACATTTGTATCAGAGAGATACACATTGCGAGCCACGTGCGACAACACTATGACACTGCACGTGGACGGACAGGAATTGCAACCCAGCTCCGGGAATAACATATATTGGAACCAAGAGAAAATATTTGAAATTCCAGCAACATTTCAAACACTTGCTATTGAATGTGTTGACGTAGGAGGACAAGAAGGAATCTTGGCATCAGTCCAAGATAACGCTGGACAAGTTATCTTGTTAACAGATAGCGCGTGGATGTGTGCAGAGGTGGAGCTGCAGGGTTGGACTCAGGCAGAATTTCGGGAGGACCCCGAGATTTGGAAATCAGCAGGAGAGATTGGACTTCACGGAGTAGACCCTTGGTATACGATTGGGACAATAGCACAAGACGCTAAGTGGATATGGTATTGGGGGCTGGACACAGCTTTTGTGTCATCTCAAGCTGTTCTGACATCGTACTGTCGGTTTAGTAGACCCGGATATTTCACTCCAGAATCTGGAAGTCAGTATAGGATACAGAAAGTAGACGGTACTGGAGCAGGGTATACACTGACTTACAGCTCTGATCAGAGGAATCGGGATTCTTATTGGGTGAGTGAGTAACTAGGTGGGTAATTAGGTGGGTAAATAAGTGGGTGAATAGGTGTGTTACTAATTGAGTAACTATTTAAGTAATTGAGTGTTTGACTAGGTAAGTGACTCTGAAGTTGACACTTGCTATATACAGTCATCCCCCGATTTACCGGGCTTTTCGGGGGAAAGCAAAAATGTACGGTAAATCGGGGGACCCGGTAAATCGGGGGAGTACCATTATTAGAGGCCGTAATTGGGTTTAAATTGTCTCTTATAAGTCTATATACCGCCTTATGTGTCTGTATACCGTATTTTTGTCATTGGAACAATGTTACATAAGTAAAAAGTGTTAGTCCGACTGTATTACATAGTTTTGACAACAAAATTTAACAGTTGCCTTGGAAATAAAATAAATTTCGGGGGAAAGGAATGAAGCCCGGTAAATCGGGGCCCGGTAAATCGGAGGATGACTGTAGCTATTTACTCCTTCCCGGCTTCCCGGCTTCTATTGTATCAATTGCTATAGTTTAGCCCTCCAAAGTGCTCATATTAAGGATATCTGCCTTAGGTCCACACGCATGTGAGTGATAATACAGATGAAGGAGAAAAATGGAGGATAATTCGTTCTCAGCACAATGGACAAACGTGCTATAAAATACAGGCTGTTTACGGTACGAGTCATGGGTTGAAACATCGCACTGTTTTTATATTCCTTATTCAATTATGTTTTTATGTTTATTGATCAAGTACAAAAGTTCCAAGTGTAAAACCTGCAATTAATCATTTCAGGAGTAAACGCAGGAAGGATGCTGGTGGCACACAGCAACTTTAGAGATAACGGAGATGCAAGAGTGTTAGCTCATAACGCAGACTGGGCTGTTGAAGACCAATGTTGGCTTATCAAGGGGGTGAAGGAGAGAGGGGTTACTGTAGGGTACACCCTCATGAAATCACAGGTTGTTATCATATCATCTTGGTATTAAGTAGATGAAATTGGGGCACAAGAAGAGACTAAGAATGTACGATGATGCCAAGCGATGACGTCACAAAATAGATATCAGTAATCATATGACCTAAAATATTTACCAGGACTTAAGTTTTGAGCGATTTTCATTTTCATGTAAAGATGTAAGGAGGGATTCAAATAAAAACCCAACCTGTTTACGAATTTCTCAGTTTAACTTCTTCAGTCAAGAAACATAAACAAGTTCCTCATATCAACAGTGGTGAGGGATGACTACACTTTCTGGGTGGATGTAACTGATGACACACAGGCTAACAAACTCTGGAATATTATACCTCTCACAGGTTAGCCTAACTAGCTAATCCTCTCCACATATTTTACAATTATTACTATTCATTATTGTGAGGTACATATTGTATAGTAATGCCTGAAAAGGTAAGTGGAATGCTATATGCTGTCTTTGTCTTAAGCAATTGAGCAATAAATTTTGGTACCAATATTTTTGACACAGACAAACAGATTTAATGACGAATTTCCCGCATTTCATAGCATTTCATATCATCCAAAGCTGCTGCGATGTAATCAACATTATATTATCAGTTTCAGAGCTATTAGAGATGTTTTTTCTTAACACAGATATCGCCACAAAAACTTTTGTACGAAGTAGGTAGTCCTCATGTCCTTCAAGTGCGTCAACTACATGGCTTCAGACTACCTCGCAAAGTGTAAACGTATCAGTGTTAAAGGTCAAACTACAAAGCACCTTCGCACCGATAAGGAATCTTCTCTATCTGAAACACCATCAGAGCCTCACCCTCCTGCTATAGAAGGACTGAGAGAGGTTAAATGAGTTTCTGCAGGCCCAGACTGCCGGGTGGTGTAGTGGTACTAGCACTCGCTTCCCACGCCGAAGAGCGGGTTTTCGAAACCCGTCAGAAGCAGGCAGTCCAGGCCACCAAGCTGTGATTGGTACAGGATTTATTCTGGAATTTCATCTGGGAGGATATCAGTGACGCGAATCCCACTTCGGTGTAATGTCTATTCCATTCAGAATGAGTTGAACTTGCATATCAGGTGATAATGAATTCTGCTTGGTACTCACCAGCTCCTTAAGATGTCCGTACACGGAATATTTCGGAAGTGTACGAGTTAAATTTTTTTTGCAAGCCCAGACTCGAGTGCATTGAATAACCTTTCCTATAATGTAACAACTTGCAATGATATGTTGGTATTTAACAGTCTCAATTTTTCTACTGTAAAATGATTTGGTACGAACTAAATCCCTAAATACTTTTATTTTAAGATATCTTTTTATCATAATTTTCATGTCTATGTTACAACTAAATACAGCATTGCTTTGAATGGCTGAGGTTAGGTTTTGAGAGCTTAAATTACAGTTATCAAAAATTGTTTTCCAAAATATATGGCTAAATTCAAATATAAGGTAACTTAAAATTTTTACTAGTTTTCATGCAAACTTGTCAAATCCCTCTTATTTTGTACGCTAGATGTGACTCCACAGTTACACAGAATTTTTTGAAATTCTAAGTGAGCAGCCTACAGCAGGCAAAAATCATCAGCGTTTTAAATGCACATAACAAGTCTTGGAAGCAATTTGACGAAAGAGTACAATTTTAGAGAAACTTCTACTCCCCACAGGAGGAAGTTTTTGGAATTTGGAGGTCTTAAGGGTACACAGGTGCCGGAAGCGATTTCAATATATAGAATTCGACTGCTAGGGCAGCCAGTTTCAGAAATTGCTGGAGGAAGTAAATGCCATGCAGCCTAGTTTAGCATAACATTATGTGATTTTAAAGCTGTTTGGCAGTCTAATAGGCAGTGTAAAAAACTTGCCCGCGCAGCTCAGCTGAACATCTTTTAAAAATTTTGCGGTTTAAGGCATTAAAAGTCTAAATTTGGCAATAGAGTTCCGTTTTAAAGGCAGTTTTAAGAATGAAAAGACCCATTTAACAATAGATTTCAATTTCACATCGGGGGTCGTTCTATCCCCAGACTGCCAATGGACCACCCAAATAACCACACTGGCTGAAAATGCCAAAAAGATGGCATCATGGCCATGGGTCCTGGAAACATTCAAAAACAGGTCAAAAGTCATTATGACTCTGTTGTTCAAGACTATGGTACGCAGCAGGCTAGAGTACTGCTCTGGCCTTTGGAATCCCCATAAGATTAAGGGCATCCAAAGACTCGAGGCAATTCAAAGATCATTTACTCGGAGAATAATTGGCTGCACCAATGTGAACTACTGGGAAAGGCTTAAATTCCTTCAACTGCCCTCCTTACAACGAGGAAGGGGCAGGTATATCATCATAAATACATGGAAGATTGTTAATAAAAAATACCCAATGATATCAACATGTGCTTTTACCCATCGGAAAGGCATGGAGAGCACTCATGAATTCCTCCGATTGCCAAAAGTTGCCCATCTGCAATTAGCAACATGTATGAAAACTCCTTCTCTGTTAAAGCAGCAAAATTGTGGAACATCCTTCCAAAATATGTAAACTCCATTAAGGAGCTCCCTACATTCAAGGCTGCTCTTAGCAAATTCCTCGATAGAATTCCTGAAAAGCTACCGACTCCTGGCTATGTTGCAGAATGCCACAACTCTATATTAGACTGGAAATACCAGTCGGGCGGTCTACGTGACGTATGATGGCCCTGACAATCCTGCTATACCCCATCAAAGTATCAAAGTATCAAAGTAAAGTCTATTGCAATTCTTTAATTTGCTAGTTGTAATTTAATGGCTTATCAGTAGTATGACAATTAGATCCAGTTTTCAAACCCTTAACGAAAAACTTTGTTATTATGAATTACTTATTGCTGTAAATAGATACAACGCCAACTTGAACTTGATTTATATACGAAAATCCATGACAATGCTTTTCCTAGGTGCTCGGACTTAAAAATGTATGTTTGTGAACATGGGTTTTTATTAACATAAATAGCACATTTCACCATAGGCGTCTCCCTCACACATGTGAAGCTTAATGAAATGCAGGTCAACAACTAATCAACCATAATCTTATAGTTACTTAACAACATATGAAGTAATGGACTGCAAGTAAAAGCTCGAACTATAATGATTTAACGGTCAAGTGTACACTAACTATTCAATAGACATCAAATTAGTTTTTGAACTGCTTACTGGGGCTATAACGGATTAAATCATAAAAACCATTATAAGTTTAACCAAGTTGATAAAAACCAAAGTTTAAAGACCAAAAGGTGAGTAGTGACTAGTGTGTAACTTCTTGACAATGTCAAATGTATTATCAATACAGTATCACTGTAATATCAATACAGTATCACTTTACAGCGTACAGTGAAGCAAAGATACCTTGTTGTTTTTGAAAATATTTTGGGACATATCTTGCTCTTTCAATTTCGCTCGCATATTTAGAAATCTCCTCGCTGTTTGTCATACAACTTTAATACAACAACTTTATCTGCTGGAAAATACACATATTGGACACCGCTAATAGCACTGTTGCTAAGGGTATTATCACTGTTGCTAAGGGTATTATCCTTCAACTCTTAAACAGGAAGGACTGTTTTAAAGTCACGCTTAACTTGTACACACAGCTCGGCAAGGTGAACAGTTTGCCTTACCGTTTTTTAAGATGCAGGCACTTAGTGAGCTGCACAGATTTCACTTTTGATCAGTTGATAAATCTTTACCTATGGCATTCATGAAACGTATTGCCGTATTGTGAGAAACGCCAAAAAATGATGAAATCGACCAGTATTTATAATTTATCCTTTCGCCCATACAATTGCTTTAGGTCTCTTATCTCATAATTGTATACAATACACGATAAAGTATTCGTCAAATCAACTTATCAATATTATGTTTTGCAGATGATTAATCAAAATGAAGTCTGCAAAACATAATATAATCTAATGATTGTGTTTCGATTTATTCTGTTCTCTGTTTGTTCTCTATTTTGCAATTTTCTTTTATTGTAAGATGATAGGAAAAAAAGGTGCTATCAACATTGCAATTCTTGTGTTCTCATTCGGTTTCTCAATACAAAGTGGTGAGTGTTCTGTCGACATTATTCCCTTCACGCAAAAAGAAAGATTAGATAGGTTTTGATAACATGAATGATCAACTACGTCAGTCATCAATTTTTCAACTTTAAAAGAACAATAATATTATATGGGTAAACAGAGGTTTAAAAATGTCAATGATAACAGATAACATTTGTATCAGAGAGCTATATATTGCGTGCCACGTGCGACAACACTATGACACTGCACGTGGAGGGACAGGAATTGCAACCAAGCTCCGGGAATAACATGTATTGGAACCAAGAGAAAATATTTGAAATTCCAGCAACATTTCAAACACTTGCTATTGAATGTGTTGACGTAGGAAGAACAAGAAGGAATCTTGGCATCAGTCCAAGATAACGCTGGACAAGTTGTCTTGTTAACAGATAGCGCGTGGATGTGTGCAGAGGTGGAGCTGCAGGGTTGGACTCAGGCAGAATTTCGGGAGGACCCCGAGATTTGGAAATCAGCAGGAGAGATTGGACTTCACGGAATAGACCCTTGGTATACGATTGGGAAAATAGCACAAGACGCTAGGTGGATATGGTATTGGGGGCTGGATACAGCTTTTGTGTCATCTCAAGCTGTTCTGACATCGTACTGTCGGTTTAGTAGACCCGGATATTTCACTCCAGAATCTGGAAGTCAGTATAGCATACAGAAAGTAGACGGTACTGGAGCAGGGTATACACTGACTTACAGCTCCGATCAGAGGAATCAGAAGTCTTATTGGGTGAGTGGGTAACTTGTTGGGTTACTAAGTGGGTAACGAGGTGGCCAACTAGGTGTTTGACTAGGAGAGTAAACTAAGTGGGTTACTAAGTCGGTGACTAAGTTAGTAACTAGGTGGGTAACTGAGTGGGTTACTAAGTGGGTAACTAAGTGGGTTACTCAGTGGGTAACTAAGTGGGTTACTATGGTAAATATCTTTTGTGGCCAACACTGGAAAAAGTACTATAGCTTGGCCCTCCAAAGTGCTCGCATTAAGAATATCAACAAAGCTGCCTTAGGTCCACACGCATGCACATGCAAGTGATAGAACAGATGAAGGAGAAAAATGGAGGATAATTCTTACTCAGTACAATGGAAAAACGTGCTACAAAATACAGGCTGTGTTCGGTACGTGCCATTGACTAGTCACTTGAAGATTAAAATATTTTGTCGTTTACTAATTTTGTAGTTAACTTTTATATATTGATAGATCGTACCATGTTTTCGTCAAGAGAGAAGCTGCAATCTTTTTCAGGAGTCAATTCTGGAAGGATGCTGGTGGCACACAGTGATATGCAGTATAATGGAGATGCAAGGGTGTTAGTTCATAACGCCGAATGGGCTGTTGAAGACGAATGTTGGCTTATCAAGGGGGTGAAGGAGAGAGGGATTACTGTAGGGTACACCCTCATGAAATCACAGGTTATTATCATATCTTTGTGTTAGTTTTTAAAGGACATGCACTGTTAAGTCAAATGAGTAATGACCATGTTATGAGCAATTTAAATTTCCCAAATAAGCAGGAATTCAAACTGAAAGTCCAGCCTGTTTACAAATTTCTAGGCTAAATATCCTTCAGTCAAGAAACATAAACAAGTTCCTCATATCAACAGTAGTAAGGGATGATAACACTTTCTGGGTGGATGTAACTGATAACACACAGGCTAACAAACTCTGGAAAATTCTACCTTTCACAGGTTAGAGTAACTAGCTAATCCTCTCGGTGTTTTCACAGAACTACAGAATTTACAGCTATCATTGATTATTACTGTGAGGTACATGTATTACATATTAATGCATGAAAAGGAAAGTGGAATCCTAAATTTTGAGTGCTGTCTTTGTCTTCAGTCATTAAGCAAATTATCTTGCTACCAATCTTTGCTATCATTTAAACAAAGACAAATTTAAAGAGTTGAAGACAAATTCAAAGACAAATTTCACACACTTCACAGTCACTTCATATCATTCACAGTGCAGCTGCTGCAGATACTACCTCTTGCACGATTTTAAATCATCAGTTTAACGGCTATCGAAAAATTGTTCCTTAACACAGATATCATACCAGAATCATGATTCTAAAAAACAAAATTTAAACTTAATTGAAATTATTTACGTACAACACGGCCGTCAGGCACTTAGGTAAAATATAATTTAGCGGGAACCTCGATAGAATTCGGCGTGAAACTCGAAACAATGTGGCGGGGAACTTGACACAATATGGCGGGAAACTCGAAACAATCTGGCGAAAACTCGACACAATATGGCGGGGAATTCGATGAAATGGTTGAAAACTCGATAAATTATGGCGGAAAACTTGATAAATTATGCCGGAAAACTCGATAAAATATGCCGGAAATCTCGATAAAAACGAACCTGCTGACATAGAGATAATCGTACTCGGTAGGGACGCAGATCACGAAGAAGTTATCTTGGAGACCACTCATCTTCACACACGATATATCCAGTAAACCTGGGCAATCATTTTGTTAAAGGAACAAGATTCTGACGAGTCTTTTTGAACAAATGTTGTGTGTTAAATGCAAGGAATATTACGATGAGAAATAAAGAGGACTGAGTCTACAAATAACTGTAGATGATGTTTTGATGAAATAAATCTTAGGGTTACAAATTTTTTGTAACATGTGACAGCGATTGACCAATGAAAAGATTGGTATAGCCAATCAATATCAAGAAACGAAATCCCGCAATATCGACGATTTGCAGCCCTTCCCCAAAAATACCTTTCTTCATAATAACAGGATTTATGCAGTATCCAAGAAGCCCGACCCAGTACGCGAACTGGTTCGCGAACAGGTTTGCGGCAATCCCCGAACCAGTACGCGAACCAGTTCGGACTAGTTATGATATGATAATAAGTAGGTCACAGATCGCAGATGTAAATTGCCGAATGAAAGTTGTGACATAACGATTAAGTTGGGGATGTTGTAAATTAGTAATTGTCACGCACAGACTTGTTCACTTAATTATATTAATAGACCAATTACATGTAATAACGATATAGAGAAACACAACACATAATCTAAAGGTGAACAACATAGGACGTTTTACAGGATCCATTGCGCGCCGGCATATATATTTTGTGTGCCGGCGGTAATAGAATACATAGTCAGTTAGAAGGAGGATTTCTTTATATACCACATCTTACTTTCCTTCAGCAATTTGCATATGCGATATGTGACCTACTTGTTATCATGTCATAACTAGCCGGACTGATTCGGGGATTGCCGAACCAGTACGCGAACAAGTTCGCATACTGATTCGCGTACTGGTTCACGAACTGGTTCGCGTACTGGGTCGGGCTTCTTGGATACTGCCAGGATTTATTACCTATTCTCCGTTTAGACTTGCACGAAACAGGGTCTATGTTATACAGTGCCTTTTCCGTAAGAAGTAGTATCCGCTCCTGGAGGAATCAATATCAGATAAGCTAGTCAATGCTTTATACTGTTTTTGTTGAATATTGTAATTTACTTTGAGTTGCACAGTATTATTCACTTGAAATAGAGTGCTCGAAAATTTTGATCAGAGCAATTCTTATACAATTAACTAATGCACCATTCGTCGGGACGAATAGTGCATTTGTTAACCGTATGGCGTATCACTGATGTATTAGTCTATCAATGTGTTGATCTGAGTTTACAAGAAATTAGATTAAAATGTATAATACCATTCTTACTAACAACTTCGTCATTAGAGCGATCAAAGCAGATCAGACGTTCCATATTCGAACGATAATGTAAATGAAATATAATATATATGTAAAAAGAAATTAAAATTTCTCTCAAAAGCTCAAGATACTTTTACCTGCTGTTTACACTTTCTGTTTATCTTGACCACTATGTCGGCGAAAAGTACTTCTTTCTCCTCGTGCTTTCTAAAATATAAGTCACTTAACGAGTTAGTTGATATCACTCAAGTAGGTATGATGCAATGTGCACACATTACTAGAAATATTATTACATTCTAATTCAATAGCTGGATCAATCAAATCCGAAAAAAAGGAAATTTAGGTCAAGTCAGATACTCGGAATTAAAACTGAAAAATACCCAAATTTTTTACCCGATTATGGACAAAATCTTGTTGTTGGTTTTAGCTCCGATATAGTCCCCTTGTAGTGGCTTATTCAAACTGCTCTTTCTTCTCTCTTTTCTTCCCATGAACTTCTCTAGCCTCTTCTCTTCCTCCTTCTTCTCCCCCTTCGGCTCTTCCGTGTCATTCGAACTCATTCTAGATTCAGCTTTATCTTATTTGGTAGTTTTCACAGATTGTTATATTGAAACAAAGAATGATAATATCAACAATGTAACATTTTGGCATGTTAAATTTTTTGAACAGTCAGATTTTTAATTTTCTGGAGAAAAAGGTAAAACAAAATAAGTGATGAATAACAACTGCATTTAGGCAACGTCACTATAATAGAATTGAAATAACTTGAATCATAGCGAATAATTTTACATCAACAGAAATCAATATACGTACAACATTAATGATATCATCTTATTTACTTTTATCAGCACTGAAATATTGAAAAATAGACACTGACTTTTACTAATCCTACAGAAACGTATTAGGAATATAATCATATTTTCAAGACCAATTAAGTTCAAACTTTTCTTTATGAAAAACCTAGTGCTTAAAAGCGTTGCATCACTCGACATAAATCTATGAACCTAATATACTACTCTAATTGTAATCAAAATTTTGTGTTCGATCAACAAACAACTAAAATATTTAAAACAAAAAGAAAGATGGTTAAGGCTTATGATTCAAATTGTGCAACCCGAATTTTTCGAAGAGCCACCAAGTTTTAAAAGACAAAAATTATTCATAGAAATTTCGATTCATAAGTTAAAGCAAGAACGTTTGGTGTGAGTCAGTTTCATCCAAAGTTATTCTTCAAACAATAATCTCTCCTATATAACTTCTACGTGCGATAAACTCTTAAACATATAATTATACGTAACTAAGAATATTCAAAGAAAACCACATAATTATGCCTTGTCATGTGATGTTATGTTGCACACAGCAGGTCTTTAACTGTCACATGTGGTGTCACATTCAAATGTAGTTTATCTGACTAGTGGGTTCTGTTTCAGCTGCAGGAAGATTGACCTCATCCTGGAGGTATCCTTGCAGTTTCTGTTACTTTTGGGGTTAAAGTCGCACAGTTTACAGATAGTCTCCCACTGGGCTCCTTCTTTGGAGTCTTTACCTTCGTTTAGGAATGCTTCTTGTGCTTCTCGGTTTCCTGCTTTTGTCTTCTCCAGCACCTGTAGTTAAAAAGTCGCCGTTATTTTAGAACATAAAAACAAGTTAAGTTTACATGACGTCACTGGGTCATTTTTCCTTGGGCACAATGTATTGTATTAGGGGTGCCCATGGTTTTGGGACACTACGAAGTGGGGCATGAAATCACTGGAGAAAATCACTGGGGCACAAAATTCTGGGCCTGATGTTCTGGGGCACAACAACAGCAACTCAAAAGTATGAACTGTTTCTCTATCATGTGCTTTATCATGTGCTTTATCATGTGCTTTAACATGTTAGATTATATCCATGCACCAGCACGCAGAACACTTGATCAAGGGTCTATCCTGCCCTAACAAGTAATCGTGACAGAGTAAAACGGATAGTGTAAGTCCCACCCACGTCTAACAAACCGTCAAGACACACACCTCGTTCTGCTTGGAGTGCCAGTTGTCTAGCTCTTTAGCCGCCTCGGCCTTCCATTCAGCTCTCTTAGCTTCGGCCTCCTGGTCTCTAGTAGCGATCTCCTCTGCCTGCTCCAACCTCCACTTCCTGGTGGAGTAAGTACTCGGTTAGTTACTTAGTTACAAGGTGAGTTAGTTACTTAGAAACTTAGTTACGGAGTTAGTTGGCTACTTGTTACCGAGTGAGTTTGTTATTTAGTAGCTAAGTTACGGGAAGAGTTAGTTACTTAGTAACTTTGTTACGGAGTTAGTTGGCTACTTGTTACCGGTTGATATGGTTACTTAGTAACGGAGTTAGTGGGGAATTTGTTACCGAATGAGTTAATTATTCAGTAGCTAAGTTACTGGGTGAGTTAGTTACTTAGTTGCTAAGTTACGAAGTTAGTTGGCTACTTGTTGCCAAGTGAGTTAGTTACTTAGTTGCTCATTTACGAAGTGAGTAACAACAAACAAGACAACGTACAAGACTCACTGGAGTAAAGCAAGTTGAAGAACTTTATACTTATCATATAAGCCAGTACTAATATAATGCGAAAAGTTCTAGGTTTAAGTGCAGCACATTGTTCATACAATTCAGGGCAGACCGCAGTAAACTCACACACAATTACTACATTGCAATTGTATACAAACTGTGTTACATTGTTCATTCTCATAGCAGTACTTTGAATTGCAGTGAAGGTATAGGTATTGTACGAAATGTATTCAATCCAAAAGAATGTACATAGTACACACAATCTACCTGATAGACTCCGGTTCAGCGGCCTCCGCAAGCGCCTCATAGACCGGCCCGGCAGCAGCAGGTTCAGGGGCGGGCATCGCCAGGATTTCCGGCTCACTCATTACGGGGGCAGCTACCACTTCAGGTTCGGACATCGCCGGAGGAATAGCTACCGGTCCTTCGTCTAGGAAATCTGGGGGTTTACGTTGAGATTTCAATCGTTGGTTGAAAAATCATATCAAATAAAAGATATATGGACATTTTTATAATAAGATAGCAATCAGACGTGTGAATCTAATCCATACTTTCATTTGTATTTACTTGAAATATACTTAGAAACTAGGGCTTTACATTGCATTAGACGATGCGTCTTTACGATTCACATTACAAGTATGATGGACGTTTATCAATAAACTCAAAAAACAGATTATATGTTCGAAATAGGATTATGATTCACACGTAGTACTGACACGGAATAATTGTTTACATTTATTATACTTTACCTAAAGTGGAGCCTGTTATATAATTTAAAGTTTAGATTTCAAACACATCCATACGCAAATATGAATACTTCCACAAATATTTTCAAAGCTCCATGCTAATACGGACACATTTGACACAGGTCAAGTGAGTTACAATTTTGTCATACCTTCATCACTAACAATCTCAACAAAATCAGTGTTTACTTCAGCGTTAAAATCAGTGTTAACATCATTGCCAAAATCAGTGTTAACATCAACGTTATCACTATCCACTTCACAAGATTGTGTGTCATCATGCTCTATAACTTCAGAATCGACAAGGAAGTTTTCAGTGTCTTGTTCAACATCATCAGCAATGATATCTTTCGTGTATACCGGCTCCAGGTCTAGATCTAGTTTGACAAGACTATAAATTAGACCAGATATAACTAACTTCACTGGTTTAATAAAAAGAGAAAGGTATTTTCAAGAAGGGGTTACAAATTTATCGTATCACGTGACAGCGATTGACCAATGAGAATACAGGTAGGACCAACCAATATCAAGAAACGCTATCGCGTGATATCAACGATCTCTAACCTTTCAAAAATACCTATTATCTAAGTCATGCAATAACTGGTCTGGAGCTAGCGAAAATCGACACAAAATAAACATCGAGTGCATGAAAGCTAATTTCAATTGTCATTTTCAGTGATTACTCTAATAAAGTATTGGTAGAAAGTGTGGAATTATCAATGGTCGATTTAACATTTAACATAGATCATGCATTATGATACAGGTTCTTGGGGTCTAAATAAAAATCAAGGTTAATACAAGGTTCCCAGCACAGGTCGATCAATTTTTCACGTAAATTGTATTATAAGTTAAGAAGACACAGACGCTCTCTTGATCATACATCTCTATAGCTCAGCAGCACAAAGCATCGCAGATAGAAATAAGCACAATTAATTGTAGCTTTTGTTGTTGAGCACTCTCAACTCATACATAACACATTTCACACAGCCCACATCACACTTCACAGATCACATTTTGCAAATCAAATATCACGCATCACACATAACATCACACTTCACAGATTACACTTTGCAAATCACACATCACGCATCACGCATCACACATAACATCACACTTCACAGATCACACTTTGCCAATCACACATCACGCATCACACATAACATTACACTCCACCCAGCTCACCTAGCCCTTGATCGCCAGCCAGAGCCGGACTATCAGCTATCAGCTCGAAGTTATCACCTCCCAAAACATCTCCGATAGCTTCTTGTTCTCGTGTCAGGAAGTCAGCAGCTGGGTCTTCTTCGAACAGAGACATGGTGATAGTTGCTAAGTGATATGCGTTGTTAGGTGATAGTTTCAAGATGATTAGAGTTGTTAGGTGATAGTTGCTTGATGATAGGAGCTGTTAGGTGTTAGTTGTTAGGTGATAAGTGCTGTTCAGTGATAGTTGCTAGGTGATTAGAGTTGTTAGGTGATAGTTGCTTGATGATATGAGCTGTTAGGTGTTACTTAGAGTTGATAGGTGATAGTTTCTAGGTAATAATCAGTTGTTAGGTTATAGTTGTTTCTTGTTAGGTGATGAGAATTGCTACGTGATTAATGCTATCATAATTGTCACCATCATTTTAATGATCGAGTAAGATGTGCATAGTTCGCACAGATTTGTAGATTTCATAATTTTGGTTTTTAAAAGTAAGCATTCGACTATATTTCCTATAAATAATGGGCAACTTACAAAATAATACGTTTGAGCATTTACTTGTACTCATTCATGATGGAAGCTCTTAAAGTCAAAGCAATAAAATACCTCGCGTTGGTAAAACCATTTAATGTACTTTGGATTTTGAGAATAACATTTATGGGTTATTAAATGAGGTTAGAAATAAATTACTATGTCATACCGATTTCATAAACTGTATTATCATTCAAAAACAACATCAAAGGATGATTAATTAAAACAACTATAACAATATGAGCTCATAGTTAAACTACGCTGAGTCATATATCCGAAAAGTGAGATCGTGAATGAATATGATATTGAAATTAAACAAATAAGTGAGCGTCGACAATCTGCAGCTATCAACAAAAATGTTGAAAACACAATGCAAATAGGGCTTTGCTGGAGAAACAGCCAAACGTCTCACTGAAAATTGACTTCCTAACAGTACACTTTAGTACTAAGCTCTCTAAAGCTCTAAGTAAGCTCTAAGTAAGCTAGGCCTAGCTTAGGTAAGGTACCTAGGAAAGGTAAGGTACCTAGCTAGGTTTACCTAGCTAGGTAAACATATACTAAAGTCCAGACAGGACAGTCCCCTTGAAGCCTTGCTCGGTGGAGGAAGTGAACACTTCAGCCTCTTGGAGGAGGGCGTGGTTGTACTCCAAGTAGATTATACTTCCAGGTATGATACCCAGCTCTCTCATGGTACCTGTGTCTAGTATCTTACCGTTCTGTGTTCTGAGGAGTTGATAATTGTAGAGTGAGGGATACCCCGGTCAATACCATCGTTATACCCACATTAAAAGAAAATCCGAGAAAGTTGAAGTGGACTTGTGATAAAGAATACCTATACGATGCTTTATTTAACTATCCCCTTACCATCATCCACAAACCTCTACACTTCTTTCACCCTATCCCTCCTTATTCCTTTTCTCAAAGTTTGGGAGCCATATCTTCTTACAGATCTCAAATTTAGCTCGCAATCTTACCTCAATGTTTGTTCAGACGGAGCTATTGCCATCTTCTCGCAGATCTGAATCTTCACATCTCGAACGGTATCGTGGGAACTGAGATGAAGAACTTTGTCTCCTCTTCTTCCTCGCTTTCCCGCTGTTTTATCTTCCCTCAAGTATACCACCTGTCAATTAGCGTCAATCAGGGACCGCTTAGATTAGATCAAATGTCTATATGAGGGTCAATGATTCCAGATCCAGTATAACCGGTACTATAAGCCTCTATAAGTCTATATAACAAAAGTGTAACGTGACAGCTGCGTGTTATGCAGTCATTAGATTTGAAGGGTCGGTCATAATTATAACCTTTCCCCAGAAAACACGCTTAAAATTGGACCCTATACTAGAGAAATTGAAATAAAAATCCCGGTTCCTAAGTGCAGTATACTAGTATCTAGTCTAATTTTAGTATCTAGTCTAATTTAGGTTAAGAGAAGGGGGTTGCAACTACCTCAGTCAAATACTGACCTGGTCAGTAAATACGTCATGTAACATGACACACTCTCTACACACTGCAGGCGTGTATAGTATAGCCCCGTCAGCAGAGTCGCATCTGATAGTGGTGGTGGGGCCGAACTTGTCGTTCAGTAACTCCCACTCGCTCTCCTGGGAGGAGATCGGAATGTTAGGAATGTTATCTTCGGAAACTGTGACGTGTTCTTACTGCACTGTGGAGTAGAGTGCTACTTTTAAATAGTTCATTGCATCCTCTTAACTTAACTACAAGACATAGTCAACAATTCAAAGTTTTATAGAATATATATATATTGCATCCTCTTAACTAAACTACAAGACATAGTCAACAATTTAAAGGTTTATAGAATATCCTGATATTAGATAATACAGTTTCCAGCACCCAGGTCTGAGGCTCTGGCAGAGCAGACTTGTAATGAAGAAAACTAGAAAAGCTGACAAGTTTGAAGCTGCACTATCTACACTATACTATCTATGTTGATACTACTTTAGATTCTAAAAGAGGTATCGAAATCTAACCTTAACGAAAGCAGCATGCTCAAGAGCGTCACTGGCCAGCAGAGAGTGTTTACAGATTAGTACAGTGTTATCCAGAAATATTCTATCTTGTATCTTCTTTCTGTAGAAGGGTCTCAGGTCCTGCAGTAATTTGGGGAATTTTACTTCAACTTTTACCAACATGTAACAATATGTAATAGTTCAGACTACTTACTGATTGGTAACAGCTTTCATTAAACGGTATTTAATTTCAGTGTTTACATATTTTGACCCAAAAATCGATCTTATCCTTGTCTCGATTGTACCACAAAATTAACGTGGTTTTAACTGTTTAAGGCGCTCGATCGATTTGCCAACTAATCTCTAGTTTGTAATACAACAACACTTCACAGAACTCGATGTCGTTGTAAATGAAAGTTAAACCGCCTTCTCGTCTAACAATAAATCACGTGACACAGCTACAGTCATCAAGACACTTGACCTTACATCTTGAAACAAGCGTACAAACAAACGTACACACTGCAGCAAACCGAAACCTAAACCCGGACCAACAACCGAATAACGGACATATCTGAGCGTCTCATGTTACGGATAGTGACTCACGTATTTAATAAAGCTGGAGGGTATAACATATGGTGTGAGGGAGGGTATGTAGGGGAAAGCACCGTCAGTAAGAAGACGTTGTAGTGACTCACGTATTTAATAAAGCTGGAGG
>JH153150.1:87849-99163 GCA_000226015.1 Mnemiopsis leidyi
TCGGATCGCATGGAAAGGAGACTGGACCTTGGGTGTCTTGTTACAATACGAGGGTGCCAACTGCCAACTGGAGTTTGAAAAAATTTTTCTGGCCCCCCCAAAATTTTTAAATTTTTGACAACTGGCCCCCAAATGGGGGGGCCAGTGGTCAAAATTTTGGGGGGGCCAAAACATACTCTGGCCCCCCCACTCTAATTTTTGGGGGGGCCATGGCCCCCCTCGGCCCCCCGGTTCCCGCCACCCCTGAGTGACTCACGTATTTAATAAAGCTGGAGGGTATAACATATGGTGTGAGGGAGGGTATGTAGGGGAAAGCACCGTCAGTAAGAAGACGTTGTAGGTCCCTGCGGTGGAGTAGGATGGTGGAGATGTAGAGCTTCTCCTGGTCACACTCGTCAGTGCAGACTTGACATGGTTCTTCTAGGTAGCTAGGTGCAGGGAACTGTGGGGGGGGGGTTTAGAGTCTTTTAATATTTCCAGGGAGGTATTTGTTAGATTTTTTGCGTTATGGAAAGCTGTTTTGCCCGATTTTCAATTTGAACATGCATCATAACGTCTTGGACAAAACAATCACGTCAGACTGGATCAGAGTTATTAATCACATGTTAACATGTTAAGCGAAGCACAAGTCTCAGAGAGGTACCTACCTCTGGAAAGTATTTCTTAACAATTGTCTTCACGTCAAAGGAAACCAACTTTCTTCTCTTCGGATCGGGATCCAAACTGCTGTGTCGACAATTTATCTCCTTGTTGAAGTTTCCACCTGAGATGGAAATACGGTTAAGGCTGCACTTTACTGTATCAGCTGTCAGTTTATACTGATTTGCACAGAGATTAGTTACCTTATTAATTTTGGTCATCTGATCGCAGAAATTTCTGATCTTTTTAAACTTGGCCGAAGTCAAAAAAGCAAAAAACAATACTAGGTAGCATACATAGGTCACAAGGCTCTTGGATTCAAATTGTCCATACTATCATAAGTTTTCACTACATAATTGCATATAAATTGTTGTTACTACAAGGCTAACAAGAAATAAGATCATGGTGATAGGTGACTCACCCTGTCTTACTATCTTCTTAAAGTTCCTGAAGTCATCCTTCACGACCCACCAACCAATCTCGGGATCTTTATTTTGAACAATTCCAATCCTCTTAAAATCATCCTCCAGGGTGAGGTCATAGAGATGCTGACGTAAATCAGATGCCACACATTCCTCGCAAAGCATCAAATTTTCCAGAGAAAGAGACTTGCTCTGAATTTCTACCTTTTTGGCATCTTTTAGATCGTACTCCGGTGGAACACCTTCTGCAATTACCGTTTTTGTTCCCTCAGCAACTTCATCCTCAATTTTAACTTGACAGTTTTGTTGGTTGTTTTCGTCACACCCTTCTGTTTTAACTGCATTGTCGCCCCTACAATTCTCGGACTTGAACTTGACCTCACTTCCCAGAACCTTTGTCCCATCATCCACAATCTGACTGATAATATCTCTCTCCACGTACTTTAATTGTCGGAGTTTATGATACGGTAACTTGTTGTGGACGCAGAGCAGCTTAGTCAGACACGACTCGGTCGTCTCACCCAACAGTTGAACCTCATCGGATGAGGGAGAGGTGGAAGTGGTGGTGTTCTGGGCCAGGTTGTCTTCAGGGTTCAGTTTTTGGGGGATTCCTGTTTCTATCCACGTTTTTAACATATCCTGGGGATTAATGTACGGTAAGAAGACTCTTAGGAACGATCATTAAGGACAGTAGGTAATTAAGCTGATACTAAAGAGCCTGTTGTTAACAGTAATGAATATACCTAACCGATAGGTACAAATTACAACGAAAACATGTAGAAATGATTTGAAATGATGACACTTACTGATGGAAGAGGAACAAAGCTTGCTTCATTTTCAGGACTCATTCTGCAGCACGCATCTCTCATGGCAACTACTCGAACTTCTTTGTTACTTCGTACGTCTTTTCTCTGTTCCTGGTGAAATAAAAAAGCTGAAAGAAAAAAAATTTTACTCCTTAACTCTTTCTTAAATCAAAAGTAATTAAATATGAATTTCATCTTTAGTTTTTTCAACAAAAGTAATCAAACATTTTTATATCGTAATTCATACAAGAGTACTACAAGTTTAGTTACAAACTAAGTATCAAATCCTAGTAATCAACTCACCGCTCTGCACTCACCATCAACAGTTCTCTGAGCTGTTCAAATTCTAGATTCTCTGCCAAGGTAGCAGACAAAATATCGGAGGGTGGCGGAACCTCCCCCTCCTTCTCACCAACTACAACTGAACTTTCACCTCCAGGCTCCGCATGGTTTGTCGATCTTGTTGATATTTGGTTTGGACTTGTATTTTCGGAGGACGCGGGTGTTGTTCTAGAGAAAAAGTCGGTGATTCTAGACTCCTCTGTGGAGCTCCCTGATGACTGCGGCAGAACAACCGGTGAAACTATAGGGAGGGACACGAACTCTTCCGAACCATCCTCGTAGACCAGCATGTAGACAGACTGGGAGCAGTGTTCACCTGACGCGCATCCTGGTCTGCGCGTGCTACTCAGATCATACTGCTTTAGATCCAGTTTGTCTAGTTCTAACACTACGTCGTCATTAAACGTTACCCACTTGTCTCCCCGCTTGATTATAGCTATGTAGTGGCCGCTTTGAGTTGTTTCCCCCACGTGTATGATAATTCCTGATAGTTTGTACGTTTTTGATGTGTGTCCGCTGTCACCGGCTAAGTTGAAAAGCGTCAAAATGTCGTTAAATTTAACAAACGATGTGTCTTTGGTACGTTGCATGGTGCTGGTGTTATAGTTGAATCTGAGTAACTGAAGTTGCAGGGTTTTGGGGTATTGATTGACGACAAAACAGCGCTCAACACGGCGCAGCATATTGCATTGCGCGCAATGATAGCTGTTATCTCCTTCCAGAATCTCCACTGTACTAAGCTGCTGTATCCGCTCAGCCAGAGTTCTGTTTCGGGGCTGGACCTGCAGCTTCAAATCGGTAAAATCACTGCTACGCGTCGTGACATTACCACACGTGAGACAGCGGGTAATGTAACTTCCCTTCCCTTTGCAAGTGTCCTGATAAATAGAACAGGGGATAATTATAGAACACATTCTAATAATTATAATAGAACACGTGTTATATTCAGTTGTACTAGTGTAGGCGCATTATTTTTTTATTGAAAACTTTTCAAAATATTACAGCGATAAATTACATCAATGAATATTAAAATTCTTTAGATTGATTTATATTTTGCAGATTCCCGAGCTATAAAAGTATTATACACTCCTTTAATCATGTTATTCAGAAACACAAAAAAATCGTTCCCAATCTACCACACTTAGAACATTGAAATTCAAAAAGAGAAGTACAGGTACCTGCAGGGAAGGAATACTGTTGTTCAACAACCCGAACAACAACTCTCCAAACTCCACAACATCCTGCTGCTCGGTTGTAGGAAGTTGTAGTGAAGTGACCAGGGCAGTGGTATCGATCACACCGTGAAGAGAATACTCCAGGTCGACTAGCACTTTCTGGAGAGTTCTGATAACTGCCCCCGTTTCGTCACTAGGTGTCGCGGGGTAACGCGTTAGATAGTTAGAGTACGCAGAGTATTCAAGTGTGGCTTAAGCAGATGAAACTGTTCATGCCGAATATCTACTGCAGATAAAGATATGAAACTAGAAGAGGTTATTCTTATTCATAGTCGTGTCATCTTAAAATTAGATAAACAAACAATAGTGATACTAAATGATATTTACTGAGAAGGGCGGTATTGGTAGAGTTTGTTTCTGAAAATCTTGTTGTGGTAAAGAATCTGTGTCAGCGAGTTGACGTAACACGTTGCTCCTGAAAGTGGAACTTACAGGGTTACAGTGTGATTACAGTGTTGTTATTTATTCACCTTGGTTCCTAAGTCCAGAATATCCCCCTAATTAAATATTTAGGTCTGACCGAGAAATGGTCCTCCTATCACTCACCTAGGTTCCTTAGTCCAGAATATCTCCCCAAATATTTAGGTCTGACCGAGAAATGGTCCTCCTATCACTCACCTAGGTTCCTTAGTCCAGAATATCTCCCCAAATAGTTAGGTCTGACCGAGAAATGGTCCTCCTATCACTCACCTAGGTTCCTTAGTCCAGAATATCTCCCCAAATAGTTAGGTCTGACCGAGAAATAGTCCTCCTATCACTCACCTTGGTTCCTTAGTCCAGAATATCTCCCCAAATATTTAGGTCTGACCGAGAAATAGTCCTCCTATCACTCACCTAGGTTCCTTAGTCCAGAATATCTCCCCAAATATTTAGGTCTGACCGAGAAATAGTCCTCCTATCACTCACCTAGGTTCCTTAGTCCAGAATATCTCCCCAAATATTTAGGTCTGACCGAGAAATGGTCCTCCTCTTCTTCCCCCGGTCCGTTTTTACTCTCGAACCACACTTCCTGTCCCAGACCGTGCAAACACCACGGGTTGTGCTCATTGTTCTTGTGTTCTTTTTTCGGGCACGAGTTGAAATTGTTGATCTTGTAAGCCTGTGAGTGCGGTGTGGGGATAATCTTTTTATTGCAAACAATTACTGATATTTCAAATTTGCAACGACGTTTTGAACTTCTAACGTTACTTTAAACCTACTACTTTGCGTTGTTAATCACGCGTGTTGTTAATCACGTGATTCAGCTAAGTCGATTGCTAACATACTTAATCGATGATGAAAGTTTCTAATCAAATTACCTGCAAATTGAGCTAGGTTTATCTGATGCATTAACTTTTGATACTATAAAATAAGAAACCTCAAAATTAAAGCGAGACTGACATGAACTTCATATCTAGCTTTAGCAAGATCAGCTAGCAAAACACAACAAGACATAGCATACTTCTCTAAAAATAGAAGACCTTATCTCGGGGGAATCTTTCTTAACATCTTTGAAAAGGTTTCTCCGTTTGCTCATACGAAGCTTTTTTGAGGATGGTCGTTAACATGTTATGATGAAGTGAAGAAAAAACTAGTTCATCAATTTTTTTCGGACAAATACAACTTACCCACATTATTGTATATAATAGGGATATTAGAAAGCATGGTGCTGATCTACACGGATCGCCTCTAACTGGCGAATACAATTCCTGTTTACAAAATATGTCGCAGGGGCCGTTATATCATAGAGTTTAACTGAAATATGTGACTGTTTGGTTTCTGATATTTGATTACTGTTTGTCACACAACAATCCAATTTTATAGCAGGTAAAGATACTCCAGTTGGGTCAAGATGCCTATTAAACCTAAAATTATAACATGATAGTATTGGACGAAAATAAGTCGAAGATTTATAGCCTGTTCAAATGATTCAAATTATACAAAATAACTTAAATTAGCATCGTTTTCAATAGCAAAGAAACATCAGATTTTTAGCATCACAATCTATATCAAGCACAACAACACTTCTATTCGAGAAAATGGTCGAAAACAAAACCAACACATTACGTCACATTGATGATTTAATATCAACAACCAATCAAAATCTTTAGAAAAAGAGAATAAAACGTAAAAATTTATTCACAATTATCTATACAAAGTACATGCACATGCACACATTTCCGTTTGTCACTACCAATATCTGTCCAGTGTCCAATAAAAAATATTACAACTTGGTAACACCTCTTACTTCGTTATTTTAAAATATGGTTTTTGTTTTATCCAGTATCCACCAATATGGAATTAGAGGCTTAAACTAGCAACCAAAGCGAAGTAAAATAAACTGCTTGCGTTCTAACCACAAACCTTCTTTGTCTAAGGTTGAGAATTACTTGTCTTTTATTGTCTTACCTCTTTCTTTTTGCCACCACTATCTCAAAACCATGACAATTCTGCCAAAGTTGGCTGATAACAAACCCATCTCAACAAAGCTAGTTATGCTCTTAACTGTTAAAAACATCCAACGGAAAACCAAACATTTCCTCCCAGAGTCGACAAATAAGGTTAGAAACCTCATCTCTAGCTGAGTTTGAGGCAAAAATCAGGTCAAGACTTTTATTGTCGGAAGAAATCGACAGAGCTTCGTAACTTGAAATTAGCATTGTCACTTGAGAAATGTCTATTTCGTGTAGCACCTGCAATGTTCATCATCATACAAACAGCTCCACTAACTTAAACATATTTGTATTTTACAGGAAGATTGAAGAAGAAAAAGAATTAAGTACATTATCAAAAAAAACATACTTGGAAATGTTGGCCACGCAGATGTAAGGGAAGTGGGGGCTGCAGCCGGGGAAGAGGCCACTGATGATACTCATTTGTCAAGAACACCTTTACATTGGAGACGATCAGGCTGATGGGGGTTGGTTTTGCTTTGTCGGTTAGATAGCACAGTTGATAGAGAAGGACGTCTTTGTTTAAATTTTCTTGAACTTTGAAATCTTGTTTAGCGCTGTAGCCGTCTTCGTCAGCAGAAAACCTGTGCAGTGTTGAATAAGATGATAGAATTAAAAATTAAAGAAAAACAAGCAGAATGCATTATTTTTGCGTTGTTTAAAACTGAGGATCATGAAATCAGAACCTTCATGTTAACCATACTGCTGTACCTGTAATAATTCTAATTCTTTGATAGATTGACCTAGATCACTATTTCAAATGAACTTGACATTCTTAAAAATTACTATAACATTGCACATGCCTGTACAAAGTGCCATCGTCCTTGAAAGGCTCCTCCAGCTTGACATGATGAAGTACATCCACAACCAACAATTGATGGGCCATCTCAACAGCCTCGGCTCTGCTCTTATAATCCCCCTCCTCTAACATCATATCAATAAGCTCTGTCCCGGGAAAACATTTCTCTACTGTCCGGAACATCACGTTTCTATCTCGAATTCCCCAACGAGGATCACTGCTGTTTGTCATTATCTGGCGGTACATTTTCCCTTTGGCAAATAGCTCAAAGGTTTTGTCGATGCCAAAGACTAGCTCCTGAATATCACTGATGGTGGAGTCGCTTACCTTAGTTACTTGTGTAGTAGAGGGTAAGGCAAGGGTAAAGCTGTCCAAGAATTTCATACACTTCTGCTTGTCGTAAAGTAAGATTTTGTAAGCAGCATCCTTGCTTTCCCACTCCAGGCGAAAGTGCTGATAGTTTAGCCCGATGTCCAGGTATTTTAACTGACTTAGTCTATGTCGAGATTTTAACGACGGCTTGTCATTAGGCTTCCATTTACACAAGTACACCATGTTGTTAGAAACAACCAAAACACAATCAATTATCCTCATTCTCCCGTATTTCACATACTGTGCAAACAAATAACAACACAATACTTCTCCAGTTCTCATAAAAAGCTCCACGTCAAAAAATAGCTCAAGTTTGTGGTCAGCTTTAACAAAATTAGTCTGATGTATAAAGAGCTTGTTGGTTGAGTGAGAGGTAAGGTCAGTGTTGGTAGTGGCTGTACTGAAGTTTGACGAGATAGTAACGGCTGTACCAGTAGTTTTAACACTATCGTTATCATCATCAGCAGATTTATTGGATGTATCCTCTGTGCTGGGGAGAATACCAGAGTCATTGAGGAATCTTCCCGATGTTGGCAAAACCTCAAACCGTGCGTAAGGTATCAAATGTTCGCTTGAACATTCGATGCAGCAATTCCTGTCGTTTTTTGGAAAGATAGCTTTACAATTCAAGCATTGGAGTTCAGTAAGAGGATTCTCGTCCCTTACAGTCATCCAAATGCTTTGTATTTCTTTGAGAAAAGAGTACATTTCTTCAACACTGTTGAAACTATAAATCCGGTGTTTCCTTGTTGGAGAAACGTGATCAAAGTAAAGCTGAATGTTTTGTTCATCAGCATTGTCGATAAAATCTTTCAAAAGTCGAATATCTAGTTTATCAAGATTCTGCCCAATGCTGTCTTGCTCAGTTATGATTGTTTGATGAACTAATAGAAATACGTCCTCATCATTTAACTTTACAAGGTGCTGTGTTCCTGATGTTGCCGATGATTCAAGCAGCATTTCTTCCTCTTCTCCACAAATGAGGTCATCTATATTTTCTGTGGCATTGCCAGTATGGCAATCAACAGCAGTTTCAGTAGCATCGTTACTAAAAGGTGATTCGATATCAGGTTGTTTTTTAGGGGGATCAGGATCAATTGTAGTGTCATCTAGCTTATCACTTTGTTGCTCCTCAACATTTTGTGTTACCACAACTGCTTCATACTGCAGCTCATCTTCTGAACTAGACGGTTCTTCTGGGGCCAATCCAGCAGTTAATTGTTCAAGATCAATTTCAGCATCAGTGACAATCTTATTGGACTCTTTACCCTCAAAGAAAGCAAGCCAATTGTCCCCATACCTTTCGACCATTGAACTAGCATCATTGGCATCACTTTTATGACTGGTTTGCTCAGTAATTTCATCTGATGCTTCAGATGGATCACCGTCTACTGACAGCACTTTCACTCTTTGAAGCTTTCGGGGGGAAGATCTGTCAACAACAGGGCATTCGATACTAGTTCTAGAAATAACAGAATTTTCAGGAGATTTTTCACTGACAATATTGTTAACTGGGTTGGTTTTTTCAATGTTATCAAAGACAGTAGCTGTGATTGCAGCACTTGTAGCAGCCCTCAAATAATCAAATTCTCTGAGAGTCACTTTAAAGGCATCCAGATAAAATTTGTCGGCATTTATTTGGTGATTAAGCTCTTTTAAAACACCTACCCGATACTTCGTGTTAAAGGATATAGGGTTTTCTGATAAATACAAATGTTCCAGTTTTGAGAAGTGAGCTAAAGGCGACAATTGCTCAAGATACTCGAGGCAATTGCCACGCAAATCAATATCTACCATATTTCTTATACGGTAGAAGCCATCTAGCATTTTTATATTATTATTCCTCGCAATCAAACTTCTGAAACTACTTGAATCCACTGAAGGAATGTCTTCAAGACGGTTGAATGATATTTTAAGAGTCTGCAGGTGCTTCAATCCCAACAACACCTCTCCTAGTTCCCTGATATCATTATGGCTCAAATCCAAATATCTGATGAAGGGAATTAGGTCTTTGAAAGGGGCTGTAAAATAGTGAATATTATTGAAACAAAAGTTTGCTCTGATAAGGTGTTTCCACACAGTGGAAGAATCCTCTGAAGACAAAAACTTGCATAAATCCGAACATGAGCGGTTAAGAGAAATTGTTCTGATTGTAGACTTTAAAAAATCCACATCAATCAAGACTTCTACAGGGACACTGTAAAGTTCAAGATACTTTAAAGATTTACATATCTTTAAGGAGAAAATGTCGCAAAGATTGCTTCCGACTAATTTGATTGCTTTTGTCTTTTGCAAAAAATCAATGATAACATTAACCTTGGGTGAATCAAGACTGGGAACAGCTACAAAATCATCCTCAGAAGCATTACTGAAGTTGTATAACTTGTTAATGTATAAAAGTTCATCCAGTTGAAGAGAAAGCTTTGCTTTTCCACTCAGGATAGAGTCTCCACGCTGGTTCAACAGTTGTGCAAGGAGTTTTAACTTTTCATCCATCAACCTGAAAAATCACAACCGTAATAGGTAGAGGGGAAGTGAAGTTAGCACACCATATTAAAATGATCAATGCTTATAATTTCTTAATTGGTATGCATCATGTCATGTAACATGTCATGTTTGAAAATAAATCGATGGATTTGACTTAGCTCAGTAAATAAAAAAAGCAATCTTATTTGTTTAAATTAGTAAATCATTTAGACAAATTGGTATAACCATTTGGTGTTAATTTGATTTTCAAAATACAGCATCATTCATCAAATATCACTTACAACTGATGCTTTAAACTTTAGTACAAAATCAATAAAAACTTGATTAAAAAGATTTAAAAAGTATTATATGTCAGCCCTTGTAAATAGCTTAGTAAATTGAATCAGATAAAAATTCAAAGATCTTCAGCATAATTAATTAATTTTTCCATTGCTGTAGGAAGAAGGAACCAAACATTTCTTGTATTTGCATTAAATATCAAATATTTTAATTCGTAAAGAATTCCACATTTTTAATTTAGCTCCATGATTTGATTGTCCCTTGATCAATTTTTCCAGAAGAGTGCAACAGAAACTCTGCAGGCTTAAGTCAATAATTTTGAAACTGTTTTCAACTCAATTTAACTAGTTATCCTTAACTGTCGTCGGTTTTTACATAAACTTCATACTCGAGACACACTAAGAACTGTGCAATAGAAAGAACTGCCCATCTAAAAAGAGCTAAATAATATAAAATATATGCTCCTCTATAGGTACTTCTGCAAAATTGACGATTGATTGAACTACTAACTACTGTAAGCTTGCAAAGGAAAATAGGATATTGGAATATAGGGTGTATAAAGGCTGTACATAGGCCATATTAAAGGCTGTATGGCATATATGGGCTGTATTAGGGCGGTGGCAACCACCCTAGAAAAGACACTTGACATAATATTTATGAACCTTGAGACTATTGTCAATCAATTTCTTGTCCAATTTTAGCCACCCACCTAGTATGACAACATGAAGTTTGGTATTTAGGTGGTGGCAACCACCCCAGAAAAGACACTTAACCTTAAATTTTTGAACCTCAAGACTATTCTCAATCGACCCCCGCAACGCTTTTTTTGCAAACAAAACAATTGGAGCCCAAACTGTATGAGATAGAGACTTGAAAATTTCAGATAAGGTAGATTTTATTACGTTCTACATGCATTAGGATATGTTCAAACTCGCTCCGGCCCCTCTAAGGGCCCTTTAAGGCCTTAAAGGCCCAAAAAAGTCTACAAATCAGGGGACAAATTGGAGCCCAAACGGAAAGACATATAGAGTCATGAAAATTTCGGGTATTGTATATTTCATCACGTTCTGTGCATTAGGCTATGTGGAAATTTGATCTGATAGCCTTTAAGGGCCTTTAGAGGCCTTAAGTGCCCTAAAAATGAAAATTTTCAACTTTGAGTTAGATCTAGAAAAAAATTAGACCAGGATTTTGACGTAAAATTTGACAAGGAATCCGAATTTGATAGTTTCGGAGCCAAAAAATGATCATGTGACCTCTAGAGTGACCCCTTATAGGCCCATAATTGGAAATTTTCAATTTTGAGCAAGGAGAAAAGTTAGACAAGCATTTTGACATATGGACGCGTTTTTTTTAAGTGGTCAAAAAGTCATTTTGCGCGCCGTCTTAAAATTCTTGAGCGCATTATCTTGGCGCACTGTACAAAATAGAAGGCTGATTTGCCAAAATTGTCTGCTCTATTTTGAAGCAAAAAGTCAGTAGTAATAGATCATGTGGGTAT
>JH153150.1:120648-133260 GCA_000226015.1 Mnemiopsis leidyi
TTTTGAGACTTGGCAGCTTTGGACGGGTGCCATTGAGTCAACTTTTATCAGTTTTTCGTGAAATTTTTACTAGCTGCTTTACAAAGGTATAAATAAAATTCGTGCAAATTTTCAGCATGATTCAATGAGAAACGGCTGAGTTTTATACATGCAATGTAAATTTCCAAAAAATTTCCAAATTCTCGGAAAAATTTCTTTTTGCGATTTTTAAAAATGCGTCATCATAGAATCAAAAAAATAAGTGGTGCAATTGATGCCCATTAAGGTGCTTTAGGTTACTGTACAGTCCGTTTGTCTAGCTTCCACAAACCCCTGTTTGCTACAATTCCCCCTTAAACATATTAGCTATTTAGCCATGTTCATTTTATTAATATATGTACATTTATGAATATAATATGTGCATTTTATTGGTTATATTATAGGTTCATGAAATCGCGGCTCAATTAAAAAATTACTAAAATAGTATAGACTTATAGCTAATACACAATTATATTGCTTGTCAATCATTCTGCAAACTAACTTCAAAAAAGACTTCTCACCCGCATTTACAATTTCTGACTTGACACCTTGTCCTTGGGATAGTCCAGAGAGGTCAAAGTAGATCATCCCAGGATAGACTAGTTCTGGAAAAAACATTTATATTGAAGTTTTTTAGTTTTTTTTTGTGTTTTATTGTCGTATTTATGTACTTTAGTAATTGTATCGTATGGTACTTAAATTAGTTAGGTACTAAAGTGTGTTCCAAAAATTATAACCATATCGTTTAAACGTTCGGGCTTTATACTGCTTAGCCTTTGTTTATCTAATTTGTAAAATCTTCAATACGGCCACATCCCTCGAATGAGATACTTTTTTATTTATTATTACTATTATTCAGCAAAATGTTTTATATCTTATTTGTAACTTACGTTGGGATATAATGTCTCTGACAACTTGGTTAGCCCATTTTTCTATTCCAAATGTGTCCAGTCCTATTAGATCGTACATGTCCACATTGAAGCTAAGACTTGGCCTGAGAAAAAAGGGGTTAGCTACGAGCTAAGATAACAGCATATCGAGCTGAGATGAATTTGCGACGCAACTGAAAAACATTTTTATATAGATATGCTATTCAAATCTTTTCTGTATTTTGGTCGTAGTAAATTTTAAATCCAACAAGTCACTCGAATGATAAAGAAACTTAAACAGAAATTACTTCTCAGCGAAGGAGAAAGTTGCGCTAACGAGACCGGGAAATCCTTGATCTGTACTCATCAGGACTTCCAGACGAGCTTTAGACATGATGGCCACCGAGTTGAGAGACAACATTGCGTTCACTCCTAGCGGCAACTGCGGATATTTTTGAATTATCTTTCTCAAATTACGGGCTTAAAGTCGAAGTTATATAGGTAGTGACCAGCCACCGGCAGGATACTTTTAGTCCCAATAGCAATATCAAGTCAGTAACAATTAAAAGATGGAATTCACCTCTTATTTTTATTTTCAAAAACATTTCATTCTCCTAATAAGTTCAATAAAATTACAATTGTTTTAAAATTTTTATATAGTAGTACCGTCCAAGTATCGTCCTCCAGCCAATCCATAAAAACATAGAACGAAATTTCGTACCTTGATAGCCAGATCAGCGATAGATCTTTTACTGTGAAGTAAGATGCTGAGATCAAAGGTTAATCGACGCAGTTTAACAACCTCGTTTTCAACTCCAAGACATCTCACGTAGTCCTAAAGAGTGGAGAGTTGAGAGTCACGACATTTATAGTTTGGTCGGGATTTAAGGGGGTTTTATAAAAACCAAAAAATTCCTAACAACCGGACAACTAGGCCAAAATACCGCCACCCTGGCCCATTAAATTTGAAACTGGCCAAATATCTCAGCTGGAATTGGATTGCTAAGTTTCATCAGAAAAGTTCGACCCTCAACAAGAGGATGGAAAAAATACTGTATAACTATAGTGAGTGGGGTAATTGGCGCCAATGGCGCCAATGGATCCACTCAATGGAACAAAGTATAGCAAGGTCATATGGCGACAATGGTACCAATGGTGACAGTGGCAATAATGGTATCAATGGTGATAATCAGGAAATAAGAATACCGACGGTGGTGCCAATGGTGACAGTGGCACCAATGGCGCTAATGGATGTGTTCAATTGGCACCAATGGCGACAATGGCGATAATCAGATAATCAGAGAATAACGCCGATAAATCGGTATATTTCCTTTTTATGTACCATTCTCGCCATTGGCACCTCTGTCGCCATTTTTGAGGTATCATTTTAATCTTTGTCTGATTCAGGTTGCGCCAATGGCGACATTGGCTTGTATGCCGCCATTGGCGCCATTGTCGTCATTGTCGCCTTTGTAATTCCAATGATCCATTCACTCTGAGTGGTGATCGTGAAAAAGGTATCGCCATCGAGTGGTTCCAATGGATCCATTATAAATTATCCAATGGTCGCCAAAGACGATAGCCATTGTCGCCAATGGCGATGGAGACCACCATTAGCACCACTGACCTCATCGCCATTGGTGCCATTGGAACATCCATATGTTCCATTGAGTGGATCCATTGGTGCCAATGGCGCCAATTGCCCCACTCACCAAACTTTATGACCCTTTTACCCAAAACTGTAACTATAAGTTTTATACCTGATCAGTTCTGACACGAGTGATAGCAGGAGTAGTTCCCTCTGGGAACCCAAATTTGACAAGTTCTAAAGAAACGATCCATTCAGGTAGTCCAGACATTAGTTTTATGTTTACAGACTTCTTGACCTGGTTGTAGATGTAGTCTCTGTTTGTTTGGTACCTGTAACAAGGTCATGTCATTTTGTTTTATTTAGAAGTAGAACTATTTTCACCAACTATGGTGGAACTTGCAGCTTAAATTTAATCCGATCTATTACAGTTGTTGGTTGTTTTTTGTAATATTTTTCATGTTTCCTTTTATATATATATCAGTATCAAGAAACTTTATGTTAAAATTGCATCGGCTGATTGAGAGGTTCAGGGTGGTTCAAATCAAATTGTAACAAGAAAATAGCACCCACCCTCAGCTCTGAAAACTTACCAAGACTCAGTAAAGGTGTTAAACCACTCCATACTGTCCTCGGACCACTGTTTATCTTCTTTGTAACCCTTGTAGTCACATCTCAGAGTCAGGGCGGCGGTGAGAAGCAGCGATGTAATCACGACTAAGGATCTGTACATCTTCTGGAATAAGATCAGTTAATTCATGGTCTTCCTTGAAGTCATTATAACACTTCTCTTCTGGAATAAGATCAGTTAATTCATGGTCTTCCTTGAAGTAATTATAACACACTTCTCTTCTGGAATAAGATCAGTTAATTCATGGTCTTCCTTGAAGTAATTATAACACTTCTCTTCTGGAATAAGATCGGTTAATTCATGGTCTTCCTTGAAGTAATTATAACACTTCTCTTCTGGAATAAGATCAGTTAATTCATGGTCTTCCTTGAAGTAATGATAACACACTTCTCAAGATGGGGAAGAGATAACTTCGACTCTGCATGATGCCTGATTGTGGTAGTAATTGCAGAGGTCAAACTCTATACGGTTCTTAGTCTAATATGTCACGACGACAGCGAACAATTACTGGAACGGAACAATATCCAGATAATAATATGATCAGTATAATTACCAATCGTAAAACTGTCCCTCCCCCCGGTCCAAATAGTCCTTATAAAGGTCTATTTTGACTATAATCATTATAAGATAAAAGTATTTCTAATAAAAATAGCGTGACTAAAAGTGTGGCCAGTCCTATGACGAACCACAACTTATATTTTGACGGTAAATGCGATGCAATTTACAGTTCCAAGTTCAACAAATTATATTTATAACAGAAAATTGCATTCGAACTCACCAGCGGTCTGACATGAAATGAATTTAGAAGTAGCCATCTGTGGAGGTGTGATATCAAGGGAGAGAACGACTGTGACCAAACTAAAATTGTCACCTTTGTGGTAAGTTAAATCAGGTGGTTGTGACTGTGAGATCGCTGTCAGTTCTGTTCGGGCTTGTCATTTTCACGTACAGCCAAGTTAATTTGTCTAAAGTCTAAACCTTCTATCTGACAGTGGATGGTTCTCAACTTGAGTTAAGAATAAGAGTTAAAATTGGAGGTTTAAAAGTAATACTAATAGTAATAGTCACTCATGCAATGTGGCAAGCATAATTTAGATAACGATTTTATTGTCAAATTATTCTAACAAAAATATGCTATCAAATTCAACTTACAATGTTAACAACTGACAAGTGACAGTATTATTGTTAACAAATAACAACGTTGAATTTACACCAAGCAAAGTGAACAATAAAAACTGTTATCAACTAAAATAAAATGATTAAAGTTAAACATTTTCAACTAACCTGGCTGACAACTGATAATACACATCGTGAACAGTAGCAACATAAACTAATAATTTTATCAGCCTTCATGGTTAACAACAATCAATTGTTTGATTAAATTTTAAATGGTACCATTTCACATAAAAAAGTTTCAACTTTCAAAAGTTGATCTATCAGTTTGCGGTATAACCAGCCCATTTTGACGAGATCAGTTCTAAACTATGGCGCACTCTTACAGCTTTCACTTTCAGCTGCAAGAGTGTGGTGTTACCGCGACAAGTATATTACTATGAGTATATGACTCTTAGTCTTAGTCTTACTCTTATAAGCTTTCCAATAATTTTCCGTGTCCAACTGATGAATCGTTTTTTTCAATTATTCATTATGCGATCTTCCTACTTATCCTTACTTATATGGGTATCTTAGTCTAGTCTACTTTTAGAATAATAAGTTTCGGGCGTTGCCTTCTACAATCTACAGGTTACTCCCAAATTGAAGCTTGCTAACTCAGCAAACAAAATCTGCCATGGCAAGAACCGTTTCAAGCTAATACTAATATATAATAATAATATATAATAGTAATATATAATAGTATATAAATATATATATATAATATAATATATAATATATAATATATAATAGTAATAGTAAAACTGCTAAGGCAGCTATTCAGAAGTAGAGGTCCGTGGACCAAGGGGCTAGAACAAAAGCATGACTCCCAGCACAGTGCAGAATAAGAACTATAGCAACTATTGTTCCAGTCACATTCAGACTAATAACAGTTATGTTAAACTTTTTTTATGATACATTACTTATCTCAATTTTACTCAACATCCATTCTATTTTTACATTTAACCGAACGATTTAACCTTTTAACTTAAACTTTTACACAGTGTTGTGTGTTACCATGTTTAAATTATTACCGGACGCTGCGCGACTCTCTCTGAGGACCCTAGTGCAGGCAATGTTATATGTCGTAGAAACGAGAAAAGGTTTGATATTGCACGTGTAGAGTTGTGTAAACGTGCATTACTACTTAATACATAATAGTCAATAACGACTTGATGATGCAGGGTTTGTTGAAGCATGTGCAAATTCAGGTGCAAAAATTAAGCTCGATATTAGTTACTAAGTCTAACTTTAATGTCGCGTCGCCTGGGCAACGTGATAATCGTGACAGCTGCTCGGATCACTGTTAGGCAATATATTGTGCCGTATATAATATTGAAGTTAATAATAATTATTTAGTATCTCTGCAGTTATACGTTCAAAGTATCACTCTATCAATCGGGTCAGATTTTTAAGACGGGTCAGATTTTTAAGACGTCCTTTCGACATCTTGCATATTATTGACGTTTAAAGAGCATTTAAAATTCGAAATTAACCAGAATAAGATTGAGAGTAAGTACTAGCATTTGTTTATTTCACTGATCTCCAAGACAACAAGACACATTTTATCCTATTATATTTATACATATAATATAGACTTTTTTACAATTTGAATTACAGAAAACTGCTTAAGCTTATTCTTAATTAGTTAAGGTTAAGGTGTACACTTGAAATTCAAGTGTACACCTTAACCTTAACTAATTAAAAATAAGCAGTTTTCTGTACTTGTAATTGAATGTTAAATTAAACCCAGTTCTAAGTCCTCCAATTACGATAGCCATGATACTATTCTGGACGTTAAACCAAGAGGAATACAACAACCGAACCTTGGAAGCAGACGTACCAGCCAACAGGACCCTGACCCACTCCGAGCAGATCGTAAACTACACTGTTGGCATTGTCCTCGTTCTCTGTTTCCTGACCTCTACCATCCTCAATCCAGTTCTAATCTACCACCACAAGACTGGTGACAGGCATGGGATTACTACTTTTCTTTTTGTTAGTCTAGCTGTTTCTGACATTCTAACAAATATCGCCAGTCCCCTTGTCCAAGCTTTTTACCTTTTCAAACGAAAAATTTTCTGGCTTGGAGGTTCTGTGATTGTTTCCTTTGGGGTGTTCTCTTGTTCCTCCGAGTGTTTTTCTCAATGCACTACCACTCTCTTGGCTATTACAAGATTTCTTAAAATCGTCTGCCCATTCATCAGGCTGAAAAAGAAACTCATTGCCGCCTACTTGGGATTTTATACTTTCATCATGAGCATCAACAACATTTTTCTCGCCCTCTCATTTCACATCGTCAATGATGATTTTCCAATAAACTCACAAATGATGGAGGTGCTAAGCGTCTCTTGCTTCTGGTTGAAAGTTTCACATTGTCTGCTAGGGGTAATCTTCTCGATTATAACCGTTATCTACATATTCTGTTTCAAACCCCCGTCTCCTACTGACAACGTCACCCGGAAAGTATGTAGAACTATCTTGTTGATGAATATTATTCACATTGGAACGATCTTATCTGCTCTGCTTAGATTGATACCTGATTTTAGTGGAGTTGACATGTTTTACTTGAGGTTTTACTCAGTGTTTCTTCATTTCTACTTCATTTCAATCATCACCTCTGCGTGGAACCCCTTAGTGATGCTGATCGGTTCTCGGCCAATACGACAAACTTTTGTTTCAGTGGTGCTTAAACTCAAAGTTGCCTGAGGGCTGAAGCATGAGGACTGAACTGAAAGTTACAATAGTGCCTGAGTCTGAAGCATGAAGATTGAACTGAAAGTTACAATAGTGCCTGAGTCTGAAGCATGAAGATTGAACTGAAAGTTACAATAGTGCCTGAGGCTGAAGAATGAGAAATAAAGGAGAGGATGTGTTCATTGTTTAATTGTTGAAGAAGATACACGAAAATTAAAAGACAGTGTTAAAATAAAATCGAGCAATTCCATTTGATCGTAATTAAACAATTTACATATCATCGCAAAGTCCTCGACTCCATTTAGTCAATGGTTTCACAAGTACGTACAAGAATAACAGACAGCATTTAAATGATTATTAGTACAAAACCTATAGTTTGTTTCTTTTCTCCTCCTCCTCCTTTGAATCTAAATCAACTTAAATTAGCAAATCCTAAGACTTTTAGCTTTACATCAACTTTAACTTAGTTCTTACAGTTACACAATCAATAACTGCACTTGTAGTAGTAAAGATTGTTTTGCCAGGCATTCTATTACACTAGTCCTTAGTCTAAAAAGTTTTAAATTTAAGCCAAGACTTCACAAAACCGAAACAAAAGTAAAGCTAGCTATATATTGAGATTTCTTCTTTTGTTCTGAAAGAACAAAGTTCATATTTGGGTATCTTGTCAGGCCAAATAATTTTGTGTGATTTTCTTAGTCACAGATTAAAATGGAAGACCAATATGCCTAAGCTCATTTCCTGACTCCTGTAGAACTTTCAGGTAGAAAGTCAATAATTATGTGTCTTACAGCAAAATTTTACTAATCTAAGCATAATATTTCTTAATGCATATCGCTTATAAGCTCATCAAAAAGCAGTTGATACAGAGGGTAAAATTTTATTGAGTCGAGCAAAGGACAAATCTTAGGGGACGTTGGCTATTTTAACCTCAATACTACAAGATACAGAAATGTTTTTCCGGTAAAATAAATCTCAAATAAATTATTCATCGATCTTTATGTATGAATCATTATCATATTTACAAAATGGTTTTCATCAAGAATTTATTAACATATAAAAATAGCTAAACAGCGTTTGAATAATCCATAATTTTACCAAAAGCATGACTAAAAAAATTCCTTGTTTGGCTTGGCCTTAGGTCAAAAATGTATGAATTTTGCGGAATTGTCATTGTTTGTGTCCCAAGTTATGTCAAATTCAGTTTACCAAGCGGTTTAACATAAGGATTGAATTATACTCATTACAACTCCAATCAGGTAATTGGTATATATCATCCGCATGGAAATATTGAATAAGCGAATCCTCTTAAAATTTGGGTAGTTGATGATAATACTGCGTTTATCTGTAAAGTTTGTTATGATTCGCAAACCTGCTTCTGGCAATTTAAGCAAATAATTCTTTGATTCTACAGGTATTTTGAAGCGTGTAACTGCAAGCATGAATCGTTTATCACTTCTATCTACCAAAGTAACGGTCTCAGTTGTAATTTATTCTAATTGCCGAGTCAAATCTATATTCAAGCAGTATCAACTTTTGAAAAAACTTGGGACTGGCTGTAAGTGGGTCGAAAAAAAGATTTATCTTTTAGTTTTCTTTTAGTGGTGCTTTTGGATCTTTTAACTCTCTGTCTTTTGTACGAAGAAGAGTCAAATAACTGTTTCGCTGAAAAACGGAAATTCTTCTAAGTTTATATTACCCTCTATATATACTATTCATAAAATCACAACGTATTTACTAACGTAGAAAATTAAATTAACTCATCCCAGCCTGTTCAAATCAATACATTTGCAGGCCAAAATTTAATTTTCCACCGCAATAAAGCCATAAGTTTTAATAAAACTTTTGGAACCTATAGTTTATTTACAGCTAGGCAGTCACAGAGAAAAAAAAGATTAACTTTACGGAGCAGCATTAAAAAACAAAAGCAAGACGGCAAACATTAAATACACGCATTCGGGGGCTATCATAAATAATTTAACTTTATATATCATTAGCAAATATGATATATTAGCAAAAACATGTACAAAATTAAATATACAACATCGTTATTATTCATCAATCTGAATCGCATATATTCTTATCCAAGTCGACCTATCCATACATCAATCATAAGCAGGGCAACCAGCTCAGCGCCGAACCTCAGGGCCACTTCACGCGCCGCTGACAAAATCAGGTGACGTCATCAAAACATCACGTGACGTCATGAACCTCGCGTGACGTCATCAATCTAGCGTGACTTAAGGAGGTCGTCATGAGATATTCGCAACACGTTGATCTTGTCTGAAGCTGTGTGTGTTTGGTCGGGGTGGTTCACCTTTCATCAGTGACAGAACTCTGGGAGGGAACAATATATCTCCGGCGCCTGTAACAACACACATTTAATTAAATCCTTACTGATCTTCGGGACGTTTATCTTCCTGACTTATCTATCTTCCGAGCATGATTTACAAAAACGCTATTAAAGAAGAAGTGCATGATAAATTTCACTTCAGGCTGTAATTTTTATCTAGTTCTTTTGCTTAAATTTATTGTTTAGTGCGTTTCAGGCTGCCAGTAGCTTCAAAACGAACTTGGCTTTAGTTTGGCTAAGTGCAACTTCAAGTGATTAATAGAAATTGGTGGAATTATTAATCTTGTCAACCTTAATTCAACCCGGATCCAACAATGGCTATAAAGTTGAATAAAAGATTGAGTGGTTCGAAAATTCTGATAGTATCTCATCACGAGTACAACAGTCATATTACTTTGACTGAGGTAGTAAACAGTGACATGCAGCAAAGTCAAAAGGTAAGGCAAAAAAATTAAATTTCACAGACACATACAGTTGACGCCCTTGTGAATATAAATTCCAATTAGTGATGAGAAGGTATAAAAATTATCCACAATACTTCGAACTAAAGCGAAGCCGAAGTGTTTGATGGAGAAGAAAAATGAAGTGGGGACAGATTCAGAAATTTCTCCCATAAAAATTGACATATTATTGTGCACCCAAAACACGGAAAAGACGTCACAAAACTCGAAGTAAAGATACACCACATTCCACGAAAAGTACACCCGACAAAAATTTCATACCTAATATATCCAGACACGTGGTATGGCAGCCGCGAGCTAGAGATGAATTTACACATTTTATAACGAGATTTAATCTATTTGTATCAAGACGTAAGTGCTTTTTATCGACTTATCTTATCGAAACATTCCTATCAACTTAAAACAAGTTTTACTATATCATAATACTATAATATACAGTATAGTAATCAAGAATCGAGATACATCATGTTGAATTCAGTCAACACTTAGAAATACCATAGAATTACAAAAAAAATTGGGTTGAAAACATTCGAATATTTGAATCAGACTTCGGACAAAGCGCACTTATGGCGGCACACTCTCACGCAAACAATGAATCGTCACGACAAGACCAAAATCAAATATTAGGAGATATTTTATGTTTGAGAAGTGAAAAGGACGATGAATGCTGAAATTTTGATAAAGAACCGTTTATTGAAGTAATTGTAGGCGTATCAAACATCCATTCGTTTGTTTAGTGACCAGATGTGGAAAAATGTAGTAGAATATCGTGTCAAGCTTGCACCAGTGGCACAAGCTACACGATAAAAGCGATACAAAACCTAGAATTTTGTCTGCTTATGCTTATTTTTTGATCTGATGGGTGTCTGCCTGTCTAAATGTTTGTCTGTTTGTTTGTCTGTCTGAATTCGAACCCCGGTATCTAGAAACGAAATAAGTTAACTATCAACCAGTGTTTACGATCGTGTCTATATTGGTAAAACTGTTACTGGAAGAACAATTTAGTTGGAAGATAGAGTGATAAAGCAGGACTGCTCAGTAAATCTGAGCCGAAAATAGCACCATAGTTCCTATGGTACACTATACAGTTATTAACAAAAATTTCAAAGAATGCACTTTTTCCAGTTTAATGCTCCGAAAATATTTAAACGATAAATTTGAATCTTGGCCAATAATTTGGAATGCAGAAAATCAGTAATTTCATATAATAATACGTTTGTGAAGAAGAGCTGCAGATCTACAGCTATAATCGTCAGCAATAAATGCAACAAGTGAAATTCCCAGCATTGGTTATCTGGACTTGCTTAACGAGAAGGCGAAATTCCGAGACAGTAGTTTATCAACCTGAAAATACCTGCAGCACACAAACTGCTAGCACGCAGGTTTCGAGTTGATCAAATCCAGTTGGAGGCGTGTTCTTAATGGACTCTATTGTGGACAACAACCAAATTCTATATAGTATCAGAGTAACCGATGTTATTGAGCAATCAGTTACCACTGCATATCCTTACAACGAACATTCTATAACGAATCGTTATATTAACGATCAGAGGTGCAAGACACAAGAGTCGTATAACCGCGACAACAAGCTCTTGGTTTTAAGCAGGCCAGAATGTAAAAGTTGATGGAGTACGTAGATGGGTGGGGAATGGGTATTAGTCTTACCACTTAGCAGGGACACAGATAACACTATTAAAACCTCAAACATCTAACGTTTTACACTGATAGGTGTGAATTTTCACATATTTGATAAATAAATCCAAAATTAACTTTTCATGCCATACTAACACGAAAAATTGAATATGATCCATCGTGTGATTAATTTAAAAAGACTTTTGGGGTTCATTTTATAGTATCACAGAGAAATAACCTTATCAGTATGGAATGTACATAAGAATTTGATTTTACAGAATGCTGACCATAGCACCAGCTGCTGAACAAAACCTAAAACATTATAAGATTAGATACAATTGACTTGTCAAATTTGGGGACTGAATTCAAGCCTGAAGCGTTTAAGAAAGACCCTGATGACGGAAAATTTACATGGGCTTGACAATTTGACATGCGTGCTTCGAGAAATTCGCGCGCGCAGCCGCTACATAACACTATACTCACTGCTTAATTTTAGGCATTATTTCATAGAAAATAAATTCGCGCGCTACGTAAAGTTTGCAAGAAATTTTAATTGCGCCCCAGGGGCAAATTGGCTTAAATGGTTCTGAGTATAATTAGTCGTTACATTGGTTTTAAAATGCTTGCACAAAATGTGCAAGCGTTCAAATCCAAAAGAATTTGAAAGCAGAAAAGATTGAGTAATTGGTATTTAAATCATATCACCCGAGTTCGATTGCAAAGTTGCGTTTTTCAACTCATGCTGCAAATTTCAAGATTTCATTTCTCCACAAATTACTAAAGGCGAACCTGTAAATAAAGAGCGTTGCAACAATACGACTTCTGGCTTTTTAGAGATCAAACCTTAAGTAGCAGATTAGCATAGAAATTCGGATAGCTAAGAATTTTCAGTGCTTATTGATAAGAGACGCGATGACGCTCTTAAGTATCCATTTTACGTGTAAAACCTTTTAGATCGACGGTTAAAATACACGAACTCATGGGTTGAGTGCACTTTTCTAATAGACCATGTCTCATAAACGTCCAATATCTGTCAAGTCAAGTGTATTGTGTGTGTGTGTGTGTGTGTGTGTGTGTGTGTGTGTGTGTGTGTGTGTGTGTGTGTGTGTGTGTGTGTGTGTGTGTGTGTGTGTGTGTGTGTGTGTGTGTGTGTGTGTGTGTGTGTGTGTGTGTGTGTGTGTGTGTGTGTGTGTGTGTGTGTGTGTGTGTGT
>JH153150.1:142642-165097 GCA_000226015.1 Mnemiopsis leidyi
AATAGGTCCATATCTTGATAGTTCTCAGGAATACTAAGAAATGCCATGCTATCTTAATTAACCAAATCATCATTTTTTTTAATTTGATAGACTCTACACTTCAATGTTCATGGCAAGAACCACCCAGTTTGGACAATTACAGATAGTGGCATAATTATAGGCCGTACCAAAGTCCAAACACATTCCTTATCAAACTCGCCTCCCCATCAAGACATTCCGCAAGGTCACCTACCATCTTCGACCTATCTTCTTAGATTTTAATTTACTATGAAATTAAAGGATCCCGTCTTTATCTCCAAATCTAGAAAATTAAAAAGGCATCCCACATTTAAGTAATTATATTTTTACTGGGTGTACGTCCCCCCATTTTGTTTTGGTTCGGTGTCGTTCGTACTTAAATATAATTATAGCCGGCAATGATTGTCACTTTTAATTTGAACGGCGGCCAAATCATTTAAAAGTTTCGCTTGGTTGTTATTGTGATTGTCCTATCTTTTGGTCCCTCTTGTGGAATTTTATATCTTTGAAAGTGAGGTAGGCTCATGATTCAATGTGGCTCGGGTTTAAATGGTCCGTTTAAATATGGGAGTTCGCAGGTTGGTGGCTTGTCAACCATTACTATCAGAACTTGGGTTTCTTTGGTTCCGAGATTCTGTCAGTCACCGGAAACTGAGCAGGGCTAAATAGCCGTGACGGTTTAAGAAATTCGGCTAATCAATTATCTTCAACGCTCGAAAACTCCGTATTTATCCACTTTAGATTCTGAATTTTTGAGAATTTAGATGCTGTTATGATTAGACATAACTCTGTTTTTGAGGCCTTTGAAAATGAACGCGAAGCATCTCAAAAAATTCTGGATGAAATTTTTCGAAAAAGAGCCTGGTACTTGCAAATCCTGTTAAAACTCTAAAAATGAATATTGCTCACTCTTTGGTTTATATGTTAGTAAATACGCTGCTAGATTTCATTGAACGTGATTAGAAATAATGTAGGTCAGAAGCAGTCCTAGCAGATGTTTGGTTCTAATTAAGCAATGGCAGCGATAGAAAACTCTAGCATTCTGAATACTATAGCACGCCATCGAGCATTAACACTTATTTAACGAAACCTTTAATCTTTTAAAGAAAATCTTGGAAATTTCTTATTTACCTAAAATGTGGAATGGACTCATAATTTTTATCTTTTATAGAATGATCAAACGTTCATTAACTTGGGAGTTTTGAGGGATGGGAAACAGGCATCAGCAAAATTAGTATATTAGACGGCAATATTCACTAAAATTCTCACATTACAGTGAATTAAAATTATAGGATAAAAAGGTTTGTTTCACTATGCCAATAATTACATATCTGTAATGGCTGCCTCTTTCTTAAGTGGGTCAAACTGGCAATTTTCCAAGCAACAAAGTGATAAGGATAGGATCACCAACTACCCCACATGAAAATATTTGACAAACAAGTTCTCCGGCTAACAAAAGCCGTCGCTTCTCGAAGTTATTGTTATTAAATAGCTGCGTTGATATGGGCATCTTTTGGTGAGTTTTGAAAGCAAGTCCGCTTAAATATGTAGAAATTAATGCGCAGTATAATGATGGCTCATTTGATAATTCACCATTTTGGTGAGGCATGTGCACATGAGTCGGTGGCACCCAAAAATTATGTGCTTGAAGAAAGACAGTGAACCAGTTCGCAGTCAGACCGTAGATTTTTATTCCCAATTAAACGTGTTGATATGTTGTTTCACATTTTCTCGGTCAAAATTTGGAAGGTCATCGTTCGGACTTTATCTGTTTTTTCTTTGTTTTTAAGTTCTTCGAATTTTTGGCGTGTAAAATTTACAACCTTACCAATGATGAAAAACCGTCTACACAACTAAGATACCAACGTGTTTTGATACAATAATAGAAGTGGACAATATTAAAAATTACCACTAGAATCCAAAGATTTCAAAAAACCGAGATATATAATTGACCAATGATATTTTTGATAGGTTAGAACCGAATAATAATGGACATAGTCCTCCCACCGAAGTTGATGAAGACTGAAATAAAAGAGGAGAACGGGACGCTAGTCGGTACTGAGGGTAAGTTTAACGATAACATCACCCTCGATACAGATGAGAAAGATGGGACAGCGACGAGCTATCATCATCCGCCCTCGTTTGTTAGAGACAAACTCCGCGAAACTATAGAAGTGTCAGAAAACAAGATCAATAGTTCGGGGAAATTCCCTCAGGTTGCAGCGCACCTCGAGGTAAACAACTTTGCAGCATTAAAGCCAATCATCGTCATGGACAGACAGACAAAGAATCTTGAATTTTCAGTTTCTAAAGACAGATCATTCCTTTGCCCCTTCTGCCCCTATGCCGCTGTCAAAAGATCGAGCCTGATCAAACATCAACGCAAGCACAGCGGTGAGAAGCCCTACCCCTGCTCGGAGTGTCCCTACAAGGCCAGCCAGAAGTCGAACCTTGTGGTACACCAGCGTATACATTCGGGGGAGAAGCCATACAAGTGTCCTGAGTGTCCTTACAGAGCCGTCCACATGTCATCATTTGTGTACCACAGGAGAAAACACAATCAGGAGAAACCGTTCAAGTGCTCGGAGTGTTCCTACAGTGCCATCCACAAATCTTCCCTGATCAACCACAGACGGACCCACACCGGAGAGAAGCCCTACAAATGCCCGGAGTGTCCCTACAGCACCAACCAAAAGTCCAACCTCAACGTCCATAGAAGAACACACTCCGGAGAAAAACCGTACAAATGCACGGAGTGCTCCTACACGGCACATCACAAGTCCTCCCTAACAAACCATCAGAGGACCCACACGGGTGAGCGACCTTACCAGTGTGGCTTCTGTTCCTACAGCGCCCGACAGAAGTCCAACTTGGTGGTCCACATGCGGACCCACTCCGGGGAGAAGCCCTACCAGTGCAGTATGTGTTCCTACACAGCTAGACAGAAGTCCTGCTTGATCAACCACGAGCGGATACACACTGGGGAGAAGCCGTTTAAGTGTGAGCAGTGCACTTATCGGGCCAGGAAGAAGTCAGCTCTGATCTACCACATGAGGACGCATAATGTTAGAAGAGAGAACGAGGTGGCAATGAACAGTTCCATCTCTGAGGACACGGCCCAGAGGAAAGAGGTATCACTTCTGACGAAAGATCAGAGGTTGGACTCGGATGATGTCCAAATAATCAGTGTGAAATCATTGGCTTCAAAACCAGAGGAGGACATGGAACCATCAACCGTGAGGCCTCTTTTGTTTGTGAAGCCATCGCTGACTTTAGTGAAGCCGCCAACATTAATAACGCCATTCTTGCCCAAACCCAGCTTGCTCCCCGGCATTTCGCAACCTACGATGTGCTACGAGAAACCTCCCACGGCGTTTGCGCCTTTTCGGAACACCTTTGGAACTTCCTTCGCCGGACTCCTTCCCAGCTACACAGAATCAACAATTCAGCAGCTTTCTCGAATATTTCTACAACAAGCATTCGAACAAAAATTTTAGGACTTTGGTTTTCGAAACATTCAACAGTCTATATCTTCTTTCTCTGATTTTTTAGAATTGGTAATTGATTCAATAATAAGAATTATATTCAAAACATGTTTGCGATTGGAGGAACACTAAGAAGATACTGTGCATGCGACTTTAGTGATTTTTATCTGATACGGATCTGAATGGTGTTATCTTAATAAGTAGGGTGATCTTATTATTTTTGTCTGGCATGTAACGTATTTCAACTTTCTGCTCCAGCTTCTTGTAAACTTAATTTAACTTATTTTTACATCCCTCTCAGAATAAAATATCTTGACATTTGATAATAGTACAAAACTTATCACGATCTAAAATTTCTATCTCTTTGTACAAAAGAAAAACGCTTTTTCTCATATCTAGGGTAATTCGGATGGAATCTTTTTTAAAGAATATTATATCCATGATTCACAGTTTATCAATTAGAGGGAATATTTTCTAAACCCAGCATATCAACTTTAACTCTAAGATGATTAAAACATAATATCTCACGTGGACGCCTCACCATTCACGTCTCTTAGCTTCAACAGACAAAGACAACCCCCGCCCAAATTCCTCCCAAACAAGATACTCTCATTGTCCACCTACTACAAGCACATATAACATGAACGGTCCGGCACCTAAGTGCCCCTGTACCCGTGAGATGGTGTGGTATGTTTTGTTTTCCTCCCCTGTAAGTGTACCACACCATATGATATCCGTACGTGGGACATTGTTTTAGTTCGTGGTAACCAGAACTGTAATTGAAATTAGAGTGAGACTATCAAGAAACCTGGGCTAGCTGCCAGGAGAGTCAAATTAAGGGGTGATTTGTGGGGGTCAAGTCGGCACCTCTCCTATCAGATATACCCTAGTATATTGCGGTGATATGAAATCATATTATGACAATATGACAAAAGGGGACCAGATTCAAACCTTCCCTTGGAGAAACTGGCCTTTCTAAAGTGATCCATAATTCTTACACTTCCTACTTATATGTACTTCTTTAGTTATACTTTTTTACTTGTGGCAGGTTCGTGGTATAGTGGTATCTTTCTTTGCATGTGTAACAAATACAAAATACAAATACACAATATACTTATACTTACTTCCTTACTAATACAAAATTTTTGCTCAAATAAAGCTGTACTATTATTTAAATGCCATGTGTCAACCACGCGTCATTCAGTAATACTCTTATACTCTTTAATAAGTTTACACCTATTTAAATAGCACCAATGTGTATTTATAGCTCTGATCGCTTTGCTATAAAAACACTGCCATTAACAAAGACTCCGGGCTGATTATTCTATACTTGGATAGGTCGTCTGTCGCTACATCACTTAGCACACACTATTAACATTAAGACAAAGATAAATGTATCAAATGGAAGACTCGATATTTAAAATGCGATAAGGACTGTAACATATGATATCAATATCCAATTTCTAAGCTAGCTAAAATACTTTGCTAGCTCTACTAATATACTTATACAGTTTGTATGATCAAAATATTCGATAACTACAATAGATGGGTGGTCACAATTTCAGTCCATAAAGGATTCTTTGTAAGAACCTACCTTATTTAACTTACGTACACGTAGACTTACAGCACTAGAGGATTGATTGTAAGGATCAACTCTAAGGGACAAAAGGTGGAAATCACAGCTCAATCGTGGTTCTAAGTAAACGATTTAACTCTGACCATTATTATTATTAAGTAATACGTGCAGGCATTAATGGACTGCATTTGTTGAGATGTTTAAAGCTGGTTTTATTGAAATGAGGCAGAATACAAATAACATGACTTGTCTTGAAATGGTCAATAACGATTTAATAAGCATATCAGAAATGGGGCGGGGAGGGCGTAAGAACTTAAGAAATTACAGATAAGAGTCATGGTGTTATCATAGCGTCTGTCTGGTCACCTGAGACCAACTTCATACAGAAACAAAGTTTAAAAGGGTAACCACTGATAAAGATCCTCTTCTGATTGACCATCCAACTGACTGCTTATAGAACTGCTACGAACAAGTTGAACTAAAAATATCTCCGATGATCTGATGAATTGGTGGGACACTGGACATTGAGTGAGATGACCTTTCCCTCGGAAATTTTTGATGGTCAAGTATAACGATAATAGCATCTTAAATAAAACTGTAAATTGAGTCATTTAAAGTCTTACCTTGTAGTTGGGTGTCTGATAGTAGTCTAGAGTCTTGATATAATCTAAAATGAGTTTGAATTCCGGTGGAAGTTTCTTTATCAGCCCATACATATCACAATTCATCTTCATGTCCCCAACTTGCTCCTGTACGGATAAGGATCATCAGTCTGGAGTTAACAACAATAGTCTTAAGTCTGGAGTTAGTTTGAACAACAACAGTCTTAAGTCTGGAGTTAGTTTAAACAACAACAGTCTTCAGTCTAGAGTTAGTTTTTACAACAACAGTCTTAAGTCTGCAGTTAGTTTTTAAAACAACAGTCTTAAGTCTGGAGTTAGTTTTAACAACAATAGTTTTGAGTCTAGAGTTAGTTTTAACAACAACAGTCTTAAGTCTGGAGTTAGTTTTTACAACAATAGTCTTAAGTCTAGAGTTAGTTTTTACAACAATAGTCTTAAGTCTGGAGTTAGTTTTACAACAACAGTCTTAAGTCTAGAGTTAGTTTTAACAACAATAGTCTTAAGTCTGGAGTTAGTTTTACAACAACAGTCTTAAGTCTAGAGTTAGTTTTTACAACAACAGTCGTAAGTCTGGAGTTAGTTTTTAACAACAATAGTCTTAAGTCTAGAGTTAGTTTTAACAACAACAGTTTTAAGTCTGGAGTTAGTTTTGAACAACAATAGTCTTAAGTCTGGAGTTAGTTTTAACAACAATAGTCTTAAGTCTAGAGTCAGTTTTAACAACAATAGTTTTAAGTCTAGAGTTAGTTTTAACAACAATAGTCTTGAGTCTTGATTTAGTTTTAACAACAATAGTCTTGAGTCTGGAGTTAGTTTTAACAACAACAGTCTTAAGTCTAGAGTTTTTTTAACAACAACAGTCTTGAGTCTGGAGTTAGTTTTAACAAAAATAGTCTTAAGTTTGGAGTTGTTTAGTCTAGAAATGGGCGAATAATAATATGGCTCAAACGAAATTCGAACAGGAGTTCAGTCGAAAAGTAAAAAAAGTCAATTCGGTTGTGATGATGATGACAAGGATGATGATGACGATATTGACACATGTAGGGGGGTTGGTAGACATATATAGATACGAGTTTGATGTTGAAGAAGCTTTCAATAAACATGTGTTAATCGTCGTCAGCTGACACAGTTTATGACTAACCTTCTCCTTGATTTTCCTCCAAGGTAGGTTGCCGGTAAGGAACTCTATCATCATGTAGAACAGAGACCACAAGTCGTCATGTCGTCCTAACTCCTGGGGGAAAATGAAGGGATTTTAGCGGATTTTAGCGGATTGAGCGGGGTTTTCACGTTTTGATAACCTTTTCTTTTGAGCTCATTAGCGTTTATTTTGTGGTCGTTCTTTTTAGCTGATTCGTCATTACTTTTGTCGTTTGTTAAGAGCGCCAATTATTAAGAGTAAATTTTCTGTTCCTCATCTTTTCATGCTTTTATAATCAGTGTTCAAACTTCAAAGCTTCCTTCCCTATAAACCCACATTTCCCTCTAGCGTTTTAGAGTATGACGTTTTCCCCGAAGATCCGAATAGCACTGCCGTTTACCGACGCAAATCTGGCCATCTACGTTTTAGTGCTCAGATCATGCGGCCAAAGACATTCACAACTAACCCAGCTACCAGGGTCTGTAGTACCAGGCACACAGAGTCTGGTCTTCTTTAGATCTGGCGATGTAACTCCAAGTTGCTCTTCGAGGTCTCGATTCTACTTAACCCTCAATACACAGATCAAGGTCAAAGTTTTGAAATATTATCTACTTAGATGTGATATCTAGACGCTTTCAGTATACCATGGATCGTTTTTCAGAGGTCCTTACAAGGCACTCTAGGATTACCCGGTTTCAATAACATACTATTCAATTACATGCTACCAGGCATATTCTGTACCTTTATCTCTTAAATTCATTTTTCGAGACCACTTATTTTTCAGATGTTTTGCGTGCTTTACAACCCATCAAATGAAATGGGATAAAAAGGACGAATGTCCCCTTATTCACTGCCGAGAAAAAGGGCATTGTAACAAAAATTTTAAGTTTCAGTATTAACATGAAGTCTCAATAAACGAATATCAGTATTTAGTCTTACAGAAAGACTATTTCTATCTTAGTCTATCACAAAGTCATGATCTGTCATTCGACATCTCTGTAAAACAGAGATGTGAAAGTAAATATTTTTTCTTGGTGTTCTCGTGCCACGTGACATAGTCACGTCAGGAACCAGGAGTTTGTTCGCCAATTAGTGTGGGTCGCCATAGTAACCCAGCAAGATTTAGCTCAAAATTCCGCATTTATTATACAATTAGGTAATTAAGCAGCGATGTTTGATGGACGAAGGTATGGTTAATGAGTCTGTAATTGTAACATTATAAGCAAGAGGAGTGTAGGACATATATAAAGTGCACTAGAACGTAGCGCGTCTACTACTCTACTTCACACTGTTCTCACATCTACTGTTCTAGCGTGAGAAATTAAATCTGCTAATGGTTTTCGAGGTCAGTTTCGTGTGATCAAAGTTTTGAGGTTCTCACCACAGCACCTTGAAATATGAAAGTTTGTTGGACAGACCGTAAGTCAGGAATCGTGTGTGTACTTCAAGTAAGTGCAGGACAGATTCATGGCAAGAAGCCAGCTCAATATCTAGTTTCTATATGGATACATCTCTCAGAAGATAAGCTCGAGGACACATACTGACCAGCGTCAGTCACGTGATCTCTTCAAGACACGTGATTTATACCGTGTGACGTGATATGAGACGTCATGGAAGTCACGTTAAGCGTCACGTTAAAATTAGAGTTAGGATTTTAGACAATTTTGGATTTGTACGTCTCCTGAGTCTCAACAGAGAGGTTAACAAACCGTTAACTAGACAGTCAAACCAGGCATCGCCTAGACGAGCCATTTAGAGAGAACCTTGTAAGCTTGCTTCCTCCCACTTCACCTTTTAGAACATTCCAGATTTTCAATTACTCCCAGGAATTAAGCCATGAGCTACATATCATAGGTTTGAATTTTAAGTCACATTGTTTGTGTGACACGGGTATTGGGTGGCTTGACGTTTGTATAAGGTGAGCGGACTAGAGTTGAGTAAGTGCGTTTTGGAGTCAGGTCACCTGGGATAACTCCTGTGTTAAAGTCGAGCATTAAAATTTACGAGAGAGCGAGTGAGAGAGAGACAGAACCTAAAAGGTGTGGCTCCCGTTTAGACGCTGAAATCTCAAAAGTTTGTTTGGGATTTTAAGATCACATTTTGCAAGTTCTTACTTGCTTTCAAAGCGAGAAGATAGTATCAATTTACTGACAAAACAACGCAAACCTAGTAGAATGAAAATGGTTAAGTAAGGTTTTAAAACGCTGTCAACAGGTTTTGCAAAAAACTGCACATTGGCACATTCCCTCTGAAATTCAGATATATCTAAAGAAAGTAACATTACATGTTCCATTTTAGCATTAGAACATTTAAACGCCCAGAGTCTCTTCAATAAGAATACATTGAATTAAGTTGGTTGTAGTTCAATCAACGAAAAGAAGGTGTAGAATAAGAAGTGATAAAACAATGGAGATTAAGAAATTGCCGATGTTATACTCGATTTCCATCTTTCATTCAGACTACGCTTGGCACTGATAACAATATTAAAACATCTTGTGTAACGCACTGTATAATACAATGAAACTTAGGTTTTCACCTTTGGTCGATAGTATAAATTTTAAACTTATAGATCGATGACTGGTGTCACAGGATACAGCCTAAGTTCAGTTCGAAAATCGGTTGAACGTTTCAGATTTCTTCTCTCGAGCAAATAAACGCTCGTATCCGGGAATGAACCATATACGAAAATGCTCTGAATCAATGGATTAGCTTCGCTTTTATTTTGTTCATCGGACATTAAGATTAAAGAGCAGACAGAGAGAGATCCATGGTCCTAGTCAATATCGCAACTTAAGAATTTCAGAATTACCTGGCCTTTACTGAGAGTGTCATATTGGTTATTACGTACTCAATAGCCATCTCGAATTCCAACATCGAGTTTTTTCCGGCGGTCAAATATCAATTTGCTGCAATACAATGAAAAAAAACTCAGATTATATTACCAAACTCCTTGGAGATTACACAAAATTGAAAGATACAAGAATTAGCGATTTGGAACAATCACGTGAGTTTGACCAGCTGCACATTCTTCACATTCCTCCTCACATCTTAGTAACACAGTTGATCTAATGAAGAGCTAATAAGTACACTGGTTGCCATGACAACTGAAGGGTCTGACACTGAAGTGCCAACACAATGGTAGTGCTGAACTCGCTCAATTTAAAACTTGGACATTGAGATATCATCTTCAAACGCACTTTTCTTAATGTTTTATGGTTCAAGATGTAGACAACGTTTTGGATTGATGCATCGTGCTATCTTTTTACCCAGCCCGATACGACACGAACGTACACACAAGCACGCGAGCTAAATATACACAGCGTGTTAGGTATAACGTGTTCAAATGTACGATCAGGTTAATTTTGATAGTAGTACGTGTTTTCAGCTAGGATGTGGCAATTTGCATCTTCCTAATTGAAGGGAAATGTACAAATTTATACCTGTTTCTGACTTAAGAAATATAAGTTAGACGTAATTTGATGTATGGTTTTTCACGTGTTTATTCAATTATATGTGCTATTCTAGACTATCAAACAGAGTGTGTACAATAGTCGCCTTCTTACAAGCACGACAATTATTAGAATTGCTGATCATTAAAGAAATATTTTTGGAATTTTGAACACTCCAATGTACAATCTTTATATATAAAGAATATTTGCATAACACCGACGAATTATTAATTACCAAGGATTAAATTAGCTCTGCAAATTAAATATATTCTTATTTCATTGATAATTGACAAATAACAAATATGGTATTCTGATAATGAATGATAATAAATAACCAACTCCAAAACAAACCTTGCTCTTGTGCGCGTTGTAAGACGCGTAACGCACGGTGCCCCTGAACCCGGCGACGGGGCGCGGAGGACGCAGCTCCCCCGACGCAGTGAGGAACTGACGTGCAAGTCCAAAATCTAACATGTAACACTTCCTCGTCTGAGCACCGTTCTTTCCCATGGCAAAGTTGGACTGAAAGAGAAGTTGTGTTAACGCTAGTAAACTTCCTCGTCTGAGCACCGTTCTTTCCCATGGCGAAGTTGGACTGAAAGAGAAGTTTTGTTAACGCTAGTAAACTTCCTCGTCTGAGCACCGTTCTTTCCCATGGCAAAGTTGGACTGAAAGAGAAGTTGTGTTAACGCTAGTAAACTTCCTCGTCTGAGCACCGTTCTTTCCCATGGCAAAGTTGGACTGAAAGAGGAGATGTGTTAACGCTGGTTAACGTTAGTTAACTTTACTTAACATTACTTAATTCTAGTTAGCGTCAGTACAGAGGACTTATGCTATTGTTACGTTAGTTAAAGTATGTACTTACGTTAGTACTAACGCTAGTGTTTCGTTTGGTTTACGTCCACTTAAGTTAATCAATATTAATTCACTATAATTAGTTAACGTTAATTTACGTATCGGAACGGTAATTTAAAATTATTGTATTCCTTTTATTCCAAGAGAATCACCCAGAGAAATAAAAAATTTAAAGGTAAGCTAGTAAATTCGCTTATGATTGCTTTATCTCAGGATAATAAGTGATTGTACCCACAAAGATTACACGCCCAATATGTGTTCTAAATACGCTCGTTTACAATTATCTGTAGATAAAAACTATATAATGATATGATTTATTGTTTTGACGAAAATTTGACGAGGAATCCGAATTTGATAGTTTCGGAGCCGGATAATGATCACGTGACCCCTTAAGTGACCCCTTATTGACCCCTTTGAGGTGGAAGAAAAGTTAGACCAGCGTGAAATTACAAGGAATCTGAAAACCACGTGTCTTTTCTGGTTGGAGGCACGCTTTGCGTTTTGCGACTGATACATCTTAGTGCACTACGCTTGTTTTGTACATATTTTTACATGTATGTGAAAATATCTTTATTCTCTGGACTGTACATCTAGATGAAGATTTTAATAATCTTCTTGAAGTTTCTGGGTTAATGATTGTTTTCTTTTCCAACAGAACAGTCCCTGATTAATATGAAAGTTCGCTATTAGAAAGGTGATATTATAAGAAAGTCAGGGGATATAAGACCGCTGCCTGCCTAATCTCACGTATAGTCTGCCTAATCTCACGTTCAGCCGAAGCTCCAGAGTCTCTAATTTCGGAATGATGACCAGATTTCTCCTATATCATCTGTTCGTTACAGAAGGTTGGGCAGCTTATCTGTTTTAGTATTTACTTATCTGTTTAAATATTTACTTATTCACTAGAAATCCTGCTGGAATCTTGTACCGTGACACAGTAAAGTCAGCTCTAACAATTCTATAATTGTAGTAAAGAAGGTAATAGCTTAAAGACAGCTCTAATTATTGATAAACTGATCGTATCTGGATACAAGATCTGGAATTTACCTTAAATCATCATTGATTAACCTTCGGAATTAGCTTAGATCTATTAGGGAGAACTTCGAATGGTTGCAGGTAGACAAACTTAACTTATCAACTATTTAAGTAATTAAATACCCCACTTAGACCGGGCAGGAAGATAATAACCTCTCTAAAATAAAATTGTAAACACTTCTGTAGTTTTTCTTGTTATCTGCAATTGCACATGACACGCTCACATATCACATCCTTTCGCGAAGAATGTTGTTGATGTTGATGATGATATACCGTATACTTAACCAGAGCTTAACAATGACCCTTAAAATAGCTTGTTAGCTAATGTTAGCCCTGCCGGTGAACCTTCTAAAAATATCCCCCTCTCTCTACAGCCCACCCCCTATAGGCCCGCACACGGTCACGTGACAGAAAATATGGGGGTCACATGATCGTTGCCATGGCGACCCATGTGGTTACAATGGGGTCACATGACAGTGGGAGAGAAACGGGATTGGACAACTGTTATGTCATGTAGGAAATGAGAGAGTGTGTAGTAATTGTGTACATTTTGTACAACAATAACCACAGACAGTAACATAGAGAGTAAGAGAGATAGAGAGAGGAAAGGGATGTGCGCACACACGCACACACACACATACACAAGGATTGCGGGAGCATGTCCAGGATCTGCTGCAGTGCACTTACTCTCTGCAGTGCACACTTAACCACTTAGCTCGGGGTACTCTAAATAAACACACAGGAACTTTGTAGCCTTTGACTTACGGACAGGCAGCACTTATTAGGTACTGTTAACTGAACAATAATGATTTGAGTCAAAGGATGTTCCCTGAAAGTCCATTCTTTTGTAGATCTTCTACTTTTGTAATTATACTATAAAAAGGTTTAGTCGGGAAAGCCGATCAACAAATCCTAACTCAATAATCAATATCCAAAAGTTATTGTCTATTGCTTATGTGCACCAAAGGGTTCACCTTCATTTCCAAGTAAAAAAGTTGAGTTGAATAAAATTGGTAACAAAATCATGTTGGAGAGGATCAGGTGAGCTTAGTCAGCATCCATGATGTTGCAAAAATTGATTTTGCCCGCGTCTCTTGGCACGACGTGAAATTTTGCAATGCACCTTGAGATAATTGAAAATATGCTATTTTCAATAAAGTGTGCTGATTTTCAAGTTTTCTCAATCATTTTCAATGTTATTGTGAAATAAAAGAATGAAGTTTATTTTAGAAAAATTGTTTCAATTAGGCATCCATAAGCTGTTGTGTAGCTTTTAAAAGTTAAGCATGTTCACAGGTGCTGATCTAATACAGTTACACATAGATAAATTAGGTCGTCTGCAATGCTTGCAGCAGCAGCAGCAGCAGCAGCAGTAGTACCAGCGGAAGTATGAAGCAAGCCATGTACGCGCTAACAAATCTACACACAGTACACACGAGGAAGCTATGTAGTGCATGTAACTATGAAAGTAATTCGGAGTACATTTTTTGTAGCTCAAAACATGGCATAAACTGGGTGTGGTCTTTGGCGTACTGTATGAGTGTTTAGGTGTATCATTTGCAACCTAGGTAGCGTAGAGATTTATTTAGAGATTTGCTATAACTTACAATTTACTATTTGCTATATATATATATCTCTAAAAATTTGCTCTATCTTCAGAGATTTGCTTTATCTCTAAAGATTTTTTACAACTCTAGAGATTTTTTATTTAGTCTTGTTAATTCGATGTGCTATTTTTTTAACTAAAACCTGTTAAGCGTTCTTTGCATCGTTTTGCTATTAGGAGAATAGGTATTCAATTTTATATTTCCTAACTTGAAACTTAAATAACACTGCAGGCTTGGAGATACCTGGACTAAAAATACAAACCCTCATGACAGAAGAATTATCTTATTAGATGATTTATAAAGATTCTTCAAGGAAAATATTTTGAGTAGTCTCATAAACGCCACTTTTAGGGAACTTTGTGTCTAAGCTAATGACGTAGAGCTTATGATTCAATTTCCACTTCATATTCAAACGGATGAGATGACCATTAAACTAGACATCAAAGAAATTGCTTTCAATTTTGAAAACATCTCTACGATTTATGGATCTTTACGAAAATCAAGCTGCATTCACGTCAATTGTCGGTGTTCTAGATAGCTAATTGATACTTTCTTAAATAGGTCGACCCAGGCAACCGCACAAAGTGATATAAATCTAGACTAGGAACAAAAAATAAATTAGCAGATTGGTCTAGTTATAAATTTATAATGGTCTACTTTTTAGACAAACAGTTAGAGGAGACTTACGGGTTTTATGTCCCGATGAAGAAAACCAACGGTGTGTATTGCTTTGATCCCAGCTAACATCTGTACGGTTAGTCTGAGAGCAGTGCTTAGAGAGAAGCACCCCTGAAAATAACAAAACGGCTAGAAACAATCCGATTGAGTGTAAGAATTATCTAATCGTTTCTGGGACCCAGTTCAAGTTTTGAAACCATTTTGAGTCTAAGAACCAGTTTGCCTACTACAGAGTTGCAGGCATTGATCCAGTAAAACACACATTGATTTCTATAAAAGGATTAGAAATCTGAAATAGTACTTTGAAAACATGCGTAATTTTAATGTGTTTAAATCTAAAGCTGAGTCCTTAAAAGGGCTAATGACAGCTGACTGCAACCATGCACACGACACATGTCTGAAGTTATTTGTTTCCCGAATTAGCCTCCAAATATTTGAAAATAAAAACATGAACAATTTGTCCTCTTTTTAATCTAGAAACTATCTGTGTTCTTATTCAAGAATCTGAAAGAAAAGATTGATCTTTTAAATGTTTGGAAATCATTCTACCTGTGGCGTTGACCTTCTCAAGTCAGCTAAGTTTCTGCCAACAAGGGACATAACAACATAGTTGTAAACATCATTCCTTCCACAGGCGATGAAGTTGCACACGTTGTCATAGCCTAAAACAAGAATAGATAATATTTCTTCTTTATTTTCAGGTTATTAGCCTGATAAATGAGTAGATTTCATTAATTTTAAGAAATTAACATTAGCAGACAATCTGTTAAAGGCTTTTTATGTCAGAACAGTAGAAAAACAGTAACAAATTACCCTGCAGCTTCTTAAGGACAGCAACCTCCATTTTAAGCACTTGTTTGGGAGTTTGAGAAGACTCCAGCTTGAGTGCAACAACATCATGGTGATTGAAAAGATCCTTCCCTTGGTAGATTTCACCAAATCCTCCGCCACCGATTTTTTTGGTCTGTGATGGTATATTGATGGAGTAATGTTAATAAGAAAAGTTATTTCACAGGTGAAGTGCAGAATGATGCAGCTTAATAAATGACAGAACACGAAGATATGATCTTTTAAAGAAATGTTGAACTTAATACTCACAATTTTCCATCTTTCCTTGACAACGCTTTCACCAGGTACCAAAAAGTCTGCTGACATGCTTTTGGACTTTTGTCCTTAAAATCTTATCTGCTGCTTCATCGACCTACCATCTTTAATTGTTGTGAATGTCAATAATAAATCACAGTTCACTCTCAACTTTCAAACTCCTTAAATATTTACACAGATTTTTTTAAAAGAGGAGAAAATGTCAATGCTAAATGCTAAAAAATGTTACAGGTCACCAAATATGAGGGTAGTTATTCTCTTAGGGTAGTATATTCTGCAAACATTTGTTGTGATCAGGTTTGGATTTGCAGAGTTGGAAACTTTGCCTGCTTGCATGAAGTAGTCCCCTACAAAATCATCAAAGAACAGATAAGTTCTCCTAAAACTCAATCTTCCAGCAGACAGGCCAGCATAACATTGTGTGCTAACACTCCCAGGGCTTGCCCCCTCCGCTAAACTTCCACCCTCTTGCCCTTAAATGTTAGATTAAGACAGCAGTCAGTTTTCCATTAATTTGGTAAAAACAGCTCATAGATCACCTTTATATGACGTTTAATCAATATACTGCTAGCCTAAAAACAATTTCCTTAAGAAAACTGAAAGCAAAGTGCTACCCCTAGATACCTTAATGGTTATTGATCCATTTACAAAAATTTATGATACTATATTATATAGATTGATTACCCTGTCAATTAAATACAATTTTCATTTCATCAACTTTTATTTTCTTTGTCAGTTCCATCATACAGACAAACGCTTTGATTGCCATGTCCCAATTCCCAAGACCAATCATTAATCAAATCCCGCACTCACGATCTCATTCATTAAATTACATCACTACATCAGTCTACAGTGATGCGCAGCGCATTAATTTGAAAACAATTTAACCCTGCGCAATCACTGTTTTGTAAAGAAGAGGCCCAAGTCTACGGTGACAGACAACCATCCCGCTAACCCCACTGTATACAACACATATCTCTCAATTCCTAACCAACAACTGCCTTGTTAAGGCCACTAAATTCGAAAATTCATAGTCTAATAAAAAGTTATCACCAGGAACAACATCATGTAAACCCACACCCTAATTTCTATTCTCAATATCGTATCTAGGCATATTAGAATATGGTGCCATCAAAGATAAAAACGTCTTGATCGTGCCAAAAAAGCAGCTTACTTTAAGATCCTAAAATTGCAAAAATACATCTTACTGACATAGGAAGCAGAACGATTTTCCTTGTATTATTTTCCTTTTTATTAGACCATGGCGGAGTTTTCAAAACAGGGTTGGAAGATGTCAGAATCAGTAGATATTAACATTACCAGGCCATGGTGAGATATGGCATTGTTATAAAGTTGCTGTGAAAGCTAAAACCTCTGTTTGTACCCAATCATCATGCAGACAAATTTGAAATTTATGAATTGAAGAAAATCGTAATTAGTAAAGAATTAGTGATAAGTTAACTCACATCGTAAAATGTAATTGATCGTTTTTATGGACAAAGAAGGACTCAGCCATAGCATTCATGATGACAATTGACATATTCATTTGATTGCTCTTACCAGAGCCCTATCGAGAAGAACCTCTTTTTGGTAGATCAATGTGAATTTTTTGACTTAACACTCAAGCACGGCTTAACACTCAAGCACGACTTACTACTCAAGCAGGACATCCAGTCCCTGCACCTCGTACTCACTGTACAGCCCACCTTCAGAGTAAAACACATTATTAAATTCAACATAACAAATTTTACGCTTTTGGCTAACAATGACAATGACCGTTTTTGATCCCCAATACAGCACTGATTTAATGATGCTAGGGGGAAACCCTGATTTTTCAAAATTACAGCTGCCAGGTGCCAAATGGCGAGAAATGCATGTGCATCAAAAACAATGGTGGCAGGTAGAGTACATTAATTAAAGAAAGATTAAAGCTGGAAGGTGCTCGGGTCGTACTGATAAGGTATTCATTTTATCTTGAAGATGAATACAACATCAAATAATAATTTCTGAACGCTGAAATAGATAACTTTTATACTTTCAACTTTACCTGGGTACCTCTTGTCAGACGTTGCAATATTCAATTGAAAATTTAATTTGAAAATTGAAAATGGGCCGTAACGCAAGGCAACGTACCTCAGTCCAAATGTTCTACGACAACAACAATCGCAGGAAAGCGTAGAGGGAGCCTAGCCAAGCGCAGTACCCGGTAACAAGACTTTTATTTTCACCATTATTGTATTCTTAAAAATTGAAAAATGATCTTGATGCTTTTTTCCAAATATATCATATCACAGGGTTTTGCTGGCTTAGTAAGTTTTGAGCTACCCTTTTAAATTTTGCAGCGTAAGCTTACCTGGTTAGGTGAAGCTGGAAAAGTTGCACGGCCACGTTAACTAGCCGCGTAGCAGCAGCGTGCATGAATTAGCACATGGTTAAGCAAACACATGGCATGGGTTTTGTTTTGCTCTTACCAGAGCCCTTTCGTGCGCGCCACCCAAAATGGCTGGATTCAAGCTGCACTGCGTAGCAATCGCTGCGCGCAGCGTGAGTACCTAGTCAGGTGAAGGTTTTGAATATTTTTGCATACATTGACAAGATGATATCCGTTTATGGTTTAACTTGCTGAGCCAAAATAGCCCTGTGGCTCGCGCTGCGCGCGCCCGGCCCTATCGCGGGAGCTTTTGCGTCGCGCGTACCGTCCGTCCTAATTTCGCGCTAAGCTTGCATAGGGATAAACATGTTTAGCAACCGTCTAACATTTTCGCCAGGAGAGCAGCAAGCGCAGCTTCGAGCCGCGCGCGAGTCGGGTAACACCTCGACAATGCATACATTGCCTAGCCCTGCTGCTGGGAAGCGGGGCGACAGCCCTCAGGCAGCTGAAATTAAAAGGGTAACAACGTGAAACAAATTATATTGGGCTTTTCGTGGGTCAGTGACACATCTGATGCTCAGATGCTTAGCGACTTTATAATTTACTCCCTTGTCGAGGTGTTACTCGACTCGCGCGCGGCTCGCAGCTTGCGAAAGTTAGACGGATATCATTTCGTCAATTTACTCCGATGCCACTGTATAATGTACTCATGTAGCAAAAAGTGACAAATGATTGCAGTGAATTGAAAAACCACACTTAAATGGGTACACCGTAAAATTGCCTTGCGTTGCGGCCCATTTTCAATTTTCAAATCAAATTTTCAATTGCCGCGCGCGGGGGCTGCCGCGGGGGCTGCCGCTTTGCGGCAGCAGGTCAGGCAACGTCTGACAACCGTAAAAGTAAAAGATACTTACCCCAAATTTAAGTGAATATCATCATTAAATTTGAGTGCCATATCGTCCCCAGCTCAGTGCAGAAGACACAAGGTTGTCGAGGTTATATTCTGGGTTATACTTAATTGATTCGTTTTTCTGTTCTCGTAAGAGCGTAAAACGGATATATCTCGTTAAACATTTGGACAAAATTATTGTATTTTATATGATGCTTTAAGGACATGATTTTAGTTTTCAATCTTCTGCTTTCCCATTTTTAGAACTGGAATATTTTTAGGCTAAGGTTTATGTAATTTTCGGGTAACGAATAACCATTGATAGTACTAACTTACTCTGATGTCTGACCACCGTGATGATGTGTGGTCCTCCAGGCACCAGCGAATGGGGTCACTGGAAACCAAAGGAAAGCTATACACTTCGATATGATGACTTTTGGTACAAAAATTCTTTTGCCTTACTTTGCAACAGGCACTGAATTCCATCGTTTTGTTGTTTTTACTACAAATAAAATGTAATAGGTGTTTCGTTACTTGATTAATTGCACTTGTTAGGCTACATTGTTAACAAGCTTTTTATTGGCTGACAGGGCAAAGGAACAAATTTGCCGTCACATTGGCATGGGAATCACACAACTGCAAGATATATGCATGATTTCTATATAGAGAAACCCAAAATGAGAAACACAAAATTGTTATATATCGCCACAATCAATTTATAAAATATATTCTAACTCTGTAATGTCACATAAAGTTCAAATTTAATTCAAATTATGGATAATTGTAATAATGGTTAAGTTATCAACTGTGATGCTATCAACAATCATGCTTCATACTCGTTGTCTGTGCACTCCAAATCCAACATTGGCTGTTGGGGTGAAACTGGTCGCCATCCCCTTATATTTGAAGCTTGAAAACTTGATATTGACTACTACAAACGTGTCAAAAACTCTGATAACCCTGTTACCTCAGCAGCTTTTCGTGAGCAAGTTGCTTTAGGCCTAGATTGGTTTTCCAACATCTCCAATCTCACGGAAAAATATAAAGGCATCTCACCCTCAAACACAAATGCAAAGCTTACAACACTCATTGCACATCACATGAGAGGCAACTTCGTTGAAAAGTGGAAATCTGCCAAACGTGTCTCGTCAAAATTAGAGTTCTATAAAAGCTTGAAAAACAAATTCAGCCCAGAAAAATATCTTAACCTTGTCCCTGATGCCAGAAACAGCCTCACTTGACTAAGAATAAGTGCTCACAACCTCTACATAGAAAGGGGCAGATATGAGACCCCTCTAGTTCCCAGAGCTGATCGTTGGTGTCTATATTGCAAGCTTAATTTGGGCTGGTGGCCACTGAAGATGAATTCCATGCACTTGCCTAATGTCTGCTGTACACTCCAGTAAAAAATAAGTTCAAATTTCACCCCAAAGACCCTTCTGAACTAGCTGGTTTGCTATCTAACCAGAATTTAACGACAGTGCAGGCCACTACCATTGCTAAATTAGTGCATGGAATTCTTACAACAAACTTGCACTACACTGATTACTACAAAAGTGGCAACATTCTAAACTGTTGCAGCTGCATAATACAGTCATCCCCCGATTTACCGGGCTTTTCGGGGGAAAGCAAAAATGCATTGCTGAATAATTGGGTCTAAATTGTCTCTTATAAGTCTATATAACATCTTATATGTCTATATACCGTCTTTTTGTCGTTGGAACAATGTTAAATAAGTAAAAAGTGTTAGTCCGACTGTATTACATAGTTTTGACAACAAAATATAACAGTTGCCTTGGAAATAAAATAAATTTCGGGGGAAAGGAATGAGGCCTGGTAAATCGAGGGACCCAGTAAATTGGGGGATGACTGTATTTTCAGATTTACGACTATTGTAATTGTACAATAAAGTAATTTTATTTTTGTATCCTTGCTTCCAGCCATCGCCATGACCTGCATAAGTTTGATAATGAATTTCAATTTGTTGCCATGCACACTGAACACCTGATAGTGACAGTATTGGATCAGCTGGCAAAAGTGCATACACGCTTTTAAGCTTTCCTATGCCCTTCATGCTGTGACACTGAGACTACTGGTAAAACACAGTGCATATATTTTGAGTAGATTTATACATCGTTAGCATGGCTGGCAGCATGGACAGGAGCTTTCCCGTTAAGTCTCTAAAATAGGTTAAGGATGTAAGTCTTGTATTGTATTTGTACTTATTACTTTTTAGTAGTTCAGTTGTAATTAAGAAAAACCTTAAAATCATCCAGCCAAATGTTCAGTTATCTGAACAGCGACACCCTTTTTTGTTTCACTGCACTTGTGGCTAATGATATTTATTTAGGTATGTTTGACATGGTGAAGTGACTTACTCAGTGCACACAAAAAGCAGTGCTTTCTGCAATTTAGTGCAGAAAGAAATATGAGCTTGCTTGATGTGATGCCAATATTAGATGAAGAAGCAGAAGGTAAGACTTATTCAGTAAGGTAACATCAAGAGAAAAGTATAAGCTATAATTAGCTGAAATTTCAATGATAAAAACTTGCCCCAAGTCAAACGTTTGAAATGCTTCTATTCAACCAGATCGTGAGGATGAAGATGGGAGTGTACACATGTCAGAAGGAGGGGAGAGGGAAAGTTATGAAGACCTCAGGCTAATGCTCAGTGAGCTGCTAGATGAAAAAGAGAGGTGTGTAGGCATGAATTTCTAAATCCTGCATTAAGTTTTCTTAACTTGAAGGAAGGATGCATGTTTCGGATACCAAAGATCAATATCAATTATGTTATCTGATTCTACAACATGTTTCTTAAAAATTATTTTTAAGATTGACTCAAGAGCTGAATGATAAGAATGACGAAATGGATGAAGCAAGACTCACTATGGAAGATTTGGAAATTGTCAACAAACGTCTTCTGAAAAAGCTTAATTCCATGCCAGAAAAAGTCAAGGTATGTACAACCTTACTTTCGTGAAATCAGCTCGATATAATATTTAAACAGGGAAGTTAGGTAATTCCTTGCTCATTTGAAAGTTTATTTTTACCCATAGAGCATACTAGACCATTACTTATCTTATCTCTTTTAAAGAATATTGGTTTTATCATAAGTTCAATAGACAACTTCTTAACATTAGAATTAAGTAATTGTGAGAGCTGAATGCAAGTAGGATGCATGTCTGCAACACACAGCAGGAGACCAATAATTGTCTCACCTCACACCAATAGAAACACTTCTAGCCAACTTCCGTCAGACACACAATAATGTTAGTTATAACACTCTACACACATTACATCCACCCTACAGTTTGTGTCACTAGGTGTACCTGCTACGTTGTTAGCTGTAATGTAGTGGTATGTTTACATGCTGGCACACAGACATACAGACACAGACACACACAAACACAGACACAGACACAGACAGACATAGACACAGACAGACACACAGATATATACAGACACACACACACACACACAGACACACAGATATATACACACACACGCACACGCACATGCACACTCACACACACACACACACACGCACACACACACACACGCACACACACACACACACACACACACACACACACACACACACACACACACACACACACACACACA